>JAVJGI010000039.1:918470-929987 GCA_035590275.1 Ibycter americanus | reverse complement strand
ACGCGAGCCCGGCGGGATGCAGCGGGGGCAGGGGGCGCAGGGCACCGCATGGCCGCACGGCGCGGCAGGGCAGCAGGGCAGCCTTATCTCGCTCCAGCCCTCCGTGCAGGCTGTTTGCTCCGGTGGACTTTGGTTTTGCAGCGGGAGGAAGCTCAAAGCCATGAGATAGGAAGGCGTGGTGTCACAACCTGTTGTGAACCTTGGAGCTTTTTGCCAGGGATTGTTCTGCTGCCTCTTTGCCTTTCAGCGCCGTTCTCTGGTCCCAGTCTCCTTGCAAGCCTCTCAGATGGCCCTCTTCCATCTGGAGGATGCACGGTCCAGCCCACCTCTTTCTGAGATGTTAGCAGAAGCCGTGTTGATTTTGGAAGTGATGGCGTACTCCATGTACTCCAGCACACATGAAGGGAAGCAGTACCATGACTCCTGTTTTTTTTTAAAAAAAATTGCAATAAGATATGGCACACCAGGAAAGTTTCTCAAGTCTGCAAGCGGCAGCGTATTCCTGGCCAAGAGAAATCCAACTCATAACAGAACCTTTAGGCCAGCCCTTTGGGTGCCAGGGATGTGACTTGGGGACTTCTGGTGTCCTGAGCTGTTGATGCTTTCAGCATTTTTCCACTTGCTTCAGCTCTTCAGGGGAGCTTGCTGTCAAATCTCATCTACAAACGCAGGAAAGTGTATGTTAGTTCTTCTCTCACTCTCATCCTTATTATAGTTGAGCTGTTTCTGGGTACAGGTTGTCTGAAAGTATCTTGACTTCAGTATGGTAAATCTTTAGCTCCATGCATCCGCTCAGCTCCTGCTGGAAATACAACAGGAGAAGGTCCCTGGAAGGCTTTGCAAGCATCAGACTTGCAGAAGTCCATTGCTAATCTTCAGTTTCGGTACAGTTGGGTACTGGCTGTCTCAGTTTCATGGCTTTGCTGAAAAAGAGCTGAAAAAAGCCAGAAAAACATAAAGAACTGAGATGGATTTGCGGTGCAGTGACTAATGATGCGAGCAGGCAGCTGCCTGGCCAGGCCTCCCCCCCCTGACCTGTTCTGGCTGCACACAGGCATTTCCCTGTTCTGCTCTGGTGCTCATCTCTCTAACGTTACACAACTTCTCCTCTCCAGAGAGAAGGTCTTGAGGCTCTTAATCTTGGTAAAAGCAGCTGGGGTTGTTGATCTGGCTTTCCCAAGCTAGATTGTGTGGTCATGCTGTGGCCAGGATGCTGGGGTTTCACACAAATGATTTTTCCACTTCTCTGGCTTAAACTGCAGGGGGTTAGTCCAAAGGCAGAATTTTTTTTTTAATTATTTTTTTTATTTCTTTGCTGACAAGGAGTTGCTGCTAGACCAGGGGCTGGAGAAGAAAGGCATTACAATGAGATCATGGTTCCTTTCTCTATTCTGACACTGATGGGTCTTGAGCAGTGGTTGGGTCTTCCACAGAGGTGGGACTTTCATTTCCCTTACACCCCTACTTCCCCTCCAGAGCTGAACCTGAAGGAGTCATGTCCTTGGAGCACACCAAGCTGGTGTTTTTTTCTTGTTCTCTAGTGCAGCACAGACTGGTCAGTGGGAGTCCAAACTGGGACTTGATGTTTTCTGGGCAGCACAGTAGTGAAGACCATTTCTTTTCTTGCAGTTTGAAGGAATGTGGTAAAAATGCTTCTCCTTTTTCACTGTAGTACTGTCACACATAAAATGTATTGCAAAGAAGAGCGAAGGGGGATGGCAACCCGAAATGTTGTGTCTAATTTGAATAATATGATCTCTCTAGTTTAACGTTGAACAGTGGCCTGAGAACAAAGTGGGTGGTTTTATTCCATGGTCAGCACAAAGATATAGAAAAGTTTTTTTCCTTTTCGGTTGCTGGAAAAATTGTGTTGGAAGCACAAAGGAGAAAGCATGGGTAATGGCAGTTTAACACTTGCACTGCCAGTCCTTTCAGTTTCCTTGTTAATAAAGCTGATGTTACGTGATATTCTGGGGCAGTATTTTGACCCCCTTATGGCAGGGGTCTGTTGTGCTTGGATGCTAAATGACCAGGTGGTACGGGAAAGCAACAGTCTCTTCTCTGTAGAGATACCAAAAACATAAAGGAGGGTGGGAGGGATGGGGTGGGCTTGTTAAAACGTGGTGGTGTTTGTTACCCTGAGCTGGAGTGTGGTACCTAAAAATGCTGTCTCTTGAACTGATTGCTCAAGGGTAGATGGCAGCTTGCCACACAAAAGGCAGCACGATGGCTGCTGAGCTGAGCACAGGGCTGGAGGGCTACACTCCTCCTTTATGGCCAGAGCTGCCTTTTGCTCACTTCACGGCTTCGGGAAAGTCACTGGTTAGGTAGGATCCAGTTTCAAAAGTGGCCTCTGACAGTTACTTTTATGCATCACTCAGGTTCTGGGTGCTGAGCATGAGGATGCTTAACTAGGGAATGTTCTTCCAAGCATCTCGGAGCATTGTGGGGCTTTCTGGCTGCTCAGTGCCTGTAAGAATCAGAGTCAAACTTTATTGCTCCTGAAAACGTGCTTCCCACTCTCCCAGCACATCCTCGGTTCACCTTTATAGAGACCTGAATGTAAGAGGCAATGCTCCAAAGTGACTTCATTCTAGCCATTTCCAGTAGGAGAGGGGTTAAAAAACATGATCTCCACCCATTCAGGGTAACTCAGCTGGCTGGACCCCCAGTGTGGATGCAATAACACATTCTCTGTGTTGTAGGACACTTTCTGGCCAGCTGTAGCTGTTCCCCCAGGACGGTGCAGGCAGGGCCTTGACCGCAGCAAAGGCTGCTGGCAGGGTAAGGAGCCAGGCTCGGGAGTGCCGATGTTACCCAGTGCCCTGAGCAGTGCATCCCCTTTGGTGTACCCCCACCTTGAGCAGACATGTGACAGCAAAGACAAAAGTGGTCCCACAACAGCACTGATGTCCTTGGGGGAGAGAAGTTTGGCAGGAAAGCGAATGGGTTGCGGGGGGGAAGGCATTGAAATAATTTATTTCCCTGGGAACTGGTTTGCTCCACTCGGTGTGAAGTCGAGATGCCGGGCTCAGATCTAGACCACACAGGCTTGTATGTCTCTACTGGATAAACCCTAGAAATGGAGGTTGAAATGTTCTTGCACCCCAGATGGCAGTCCCTGGAGGAGCTGGCTGAGGACAGCATAGGGAGGGAGAATGTTTGATGATTTCCCGGCTCCTCCATGCAGGGAAGTCTTTGCTGGAAGTCCTGTTGGTAGATGCAGGCAACCTGGCCTGTTGGGAGCTCTGTGCACTGATTTCCTTTCTGCCTTTAGGAGAGGGGAGCTGCTCTCCCCTTGCTGTGGATGCCAAGGCTGCAGTTACCTCCAGTGCCATGGTTAGAGCGCGGCTGCAGAACTGGTCGCTCTGTTACACCAAGCGTTTGTCATCCAACCCTAAACAACAGCTGTAACTGTACCCGCCACACGAGTGCGGGTCAGGGCCAAGGATTCTCAACGCCCCCGTGATAAGTTCATCCGAGAGCCCTCGCGTTGCAGAGGCGATGTTCTGCTGGGACTTGTTCCCTGCTGGGAAATTTTGCAGAAGCCCAGAATTAAAGGTGCTGTTTGTTGCCTTGGCCGAGTACCCACCTTGGCACTGATTCACCCTACTCCTGCTGGTGGGAAAGAGGTGACGTGGCTGGAGAGGGAAAGGCGCTCTCTGCGTAGGAAGAACTCTGGTGGCTGTTTCCATGTGAGAAGCATGACATATTTTTAATGTGACAAGCTTTGGTTGTTGCTCCACCTGAGGTCACATAGGCAGGGCAGGGAGAGCTGGGAAGCTAAGGAAAGCCAAGCGAGGCTTAGAGAGAGAGAGGTGAAGCCAGGCTGGGGAAAAGAAAAGACTGACTTCTTGCTCAGGAGAGAGCAGTCGCTGCAGGGTACGTGTCTCCCAGAAAATGGGCCGGCACACGGCACAGTTTTAGCCTTGCTCTGAAACCTGCAGCAAGGGTCGCTTTGGGTTTGCTGGGAGCCAGGAGAAGGTGGGGGTTCTCTCTTCAGACCAACGCATGTCATGGGAGCCAGTTCCTTGAACGAAATGGCCTGATTAAAGCTGTTGGTTGTCTCACTGGCTATTTCAGTGCTGGCAAAGCCAGACCATTCCTGTCTTTCCCAGTGCACCTCCCTTGGTACCAACAAATGTGCTGGAAACCCCTGATGCCAGGAGTTGAGGCAGCACCAGAGCCATCTTCACGCCAGAGTTGCTTCCTTTAGATGCTGTGAAGTGAGACAGGGAGAGGGACGTGGGCCAGAAGCACGGGGGATGCAGGGGGGCAAAGAAATGATACCCCCTCTCCAGGGGACCCAAGCCCATCGCGGGGGGGTTGCAGGTATTGAGGGTGGCAGCTCGGGCGGTGGCTCTCACAGGCAGCAGTGTCAGCAGGGCTGGTGGAATGGCTGACGGATAAAGGTCTGGCTTTGCTGTTCAATGTACCCGTCCAAGCAGCCAGGCGCAGAGCCTCTTCCAGTGAGGGGGCTGTAGCAGGCAGGTGGGGAGCAGGGGGCTGGCTGGGGGTGTGCGCAAGGGCAGGAGTGGGGAGGCACGAGGGAGATCAGCCATGCCTTCCTGAAAAAGGAGAATCTGGAGGTGGGGGAAAGGATGAGTTGTGCAGTGGGACACCACCCCACTCACCTTTACTGTTTCCCCCCTGCTCTTTCCTCCTGCAGCTGTACCTCCCCCACTGCAAGACCACCTTTTCCTGCCTTTCTCTTTCTCTCCCTCCTTCCATCCCCTAGCAGCAAGCTCTTTCAGTGATGATCTTTGCAGGGAACTTTACCAGCGGTTACATGGACTTATCAACCTGTAAATCAGTAAGCACACAGAGGTAGGCAGATAAATATTTAGATCAGCTGAGCAGCAGCCCTGGGTCACTTGCTTGCTGGTGCAACGGAAGCAAGGCCAGAGCTGGAGGCAGTACCATAAGGTGCTTTGAGGGCAGTGCAGCGGTGGCTAGTGACCCTGTGCACCCTGAGCTTGCTCCTGCCTGCCTTGGGTTGGAGGGGGGAGCAGGTGCTTGTCTCGATGCCCAAGAGCTTCTCATTTGCACCATTGGTGCGTTGTTGTGACACAAAGTTGGTCTTTCCTCTCCTGAGTGCTGGGAAATCAGGAACACTTAAAACAAATACTTAAAACCTTTGTCCGAATTCATCACTGAGTCCAGGAATTGTTTGCATACTGTGGAGGTGGCATCTTGGGACCTGAGCCCACTTGGGCGGGAGCTTGTCTCTGCCTGGACTTTGCAGGGGCAGCTGGACTCCAGCCTTTGGAGGCAGAGGAGGCACCTCAGCTGGGGGGGGGTGTCAATTGGGAGCCCTGGACCATTTGCCAGGAGCCATGGGAGCTCTGAATCTCTCGTCTGTATCAGCCGTGAGGAGGAAAGAGAGTTGGGTGTCTGAAGGCTAATTCTTAAATAGGCAGATGAGAAGGATTAATCAGTTGCTCAGCATGCTCTCATTTTACAAAAATTGCCTCCAACCTGGGAAGTGCTGCACTGTTTTTAATCTCCTGCCTGTAGAGGTTTTTGGCTTGAGTGCAAAACATGGCTATCCCTGTTTGCATTTTCCAGACTGAATGCTGATTGTTCAGAGTGAATTAAAATTAAATCTTCAGCTGAAGAATATGCCAGGGTCAGCTACTAGTTTTAGTCTTGCGCGATATGGGAAATCACAGCAGAGGAGCTCAGCTGGAAGGCAGGTGGACTAAATGTAGATGGGAACACAGGTCATTCCAGTGGTGCCAATGTCTCGTTAGGAATTCTCCCCATTAAAGCTGTCAAAAAAGAATGATTCTGTAGTAATTTCATAAGCAGTTTTGGTATCTCTTTCTTCCCAAACCTCCTCTGTGTCCTGGTCTCGTGGTGAGTTTTCAGTCAACAAATGCACCCAGCAAAACCCTTTCTCGTGTCCTGGGGAGGGAAAGGCATCCCAGATTGCAGCTGTTCTTTCAGCTGTCCAGATGTGCACTGAATTGCATACCCTTTTCTCTTCTGGACATGGAATAGAAGGCAGGAAATAAATAGTTGGCTGTATGAGCTAGTCTGCAGAAAAATTCAGCGCAGACACTGCTTAGAGCTTGTAGGAAAGAGAAAAGCTCCCTTCTTCTCGGGGTAGAAAGAGGTTTGGAATAAGCAGAGCTTATGAGCCATACAACAGGAATAGCTCAGGAGGAGAGGGATGATCTTAGCAGCTTGGCATAGCTTCTGTTTGCTGGTCCCTAGCCACCGCTATCTGTCCAGTTCTCTGTGGAAGACATTGTTAAGAGCGATGGCTGCGGGTGGGTGCCAAAAGGCAGTAATTGCTCTTCATACTGAGAAGGAGGCACTGTTCCGATCCGTCTGCTTAGCCCTTACAGTAGTATGGTCTGACACCAAGACAGGGGATGGTGGATTCCCACAGAGTGTACAAATGCCCTGAAGTAAGAAGCCAGAAGAATTGATACCTGCATAGAAGTCCGTGTTGGTTTATGCCAGAACAGGGTATAGGGAGATTTTGCTTTCGAACAAGATGCTCTGTGAGTCTGGGTGAAAGTAGCCGTGACTGTTTTCCAGGCTGGTTTTGGAGATGGACTACAATGCATGTCAGAGGGTCTATATATAAAATGCCAAAACTCTTGACCCAGGCAGAAAAGAAGGTCAGCTGCAGCTGATAGTAACAAGTTTCTTCTGGCTTTAACAATTTGACTTTCATTTCTGTTCCACGTGCTGTTGGGCTCAGAAATGAATAATTTGTTCTCCAGGATACCAGTTTCTCACAAGCAGCAGAGGAAATTTGCAACTGCTTGCCCTAAGTAATGCATGGAGATAATGGCTATGCGATATTTGTTTAACAAAACAAACTGAGGCTCCTTGGAGGCTTGCCTCCCTGCTTGGTAAAGGACAGAAACCCCCAGCTGTTGTTTGAGGAAGCCATGGATGTGGGATGTGACCTAGCAGCAATTTGTCCTTGCCACAGTGGGATTGCAAAAACCCTTCCTCCTTTACAGACGCCAGTTATTATGCTGCAGGCTTTTGGGTGGAATTGAACTTGAGACTACACCCCTGTGCTCAGGTAGCAGAAGTATGAGACCTTTGACTTTGTTCTTTTGGCTGGAACCTTTCTCTTTGACCCTGACCTGTTGGTTCACCCCACTGATGCCAAAGATCTGTGACTCTTACTCTCTGTGTTTGTCTCTTTGTCAGGAGGTGAAGATCTTCCGTGCCTTAATCCTAGGGGAGCTGGAGAGGGGCCAGAGCCAGTTCCAAGCGCTCTGCTTTGTCACACGGCTTCACCGCAACGAGATCATCCCCAGTGAGTCCATGGCAAAGCTGCGGCAGGTAAGAGGCACCCTGCGGCTGGCTTCAGTGCCAGCACCACCCTCCAGTCCATCCAAGGGTTTCTTAGAGCTGTCCTGCCTGGGTACCCTTCCTCAGCAGCTGCCCAGTTGTTCAGCTATCAGACCCACTTTTGACCACCTCTCCTGCTTGAGGGACTCTGTATTAAACGAAGTCCATCAATAGTATTGATCCTGTTCTACTAGTATACTAGAAGGAGTCATGATTTAGTTCAGCCTGGTCTATATCACAGGGTAAGTGGGTGGCTAGAGCAATCAGCAGGAAAATCCCTGCCCCACATCACCCAGTGAAGTAAGCACTGATATGGGACTATTCATCACAACAAAGCATTGAGAAACACCACAGGCAGATCAGAGCAGTGGTACACTATCATCAGTTTCAGCATCAACAAGAAGTTTAAGTGCCTTCCATCCAGATAGGATGCAGGTGCATTTACAGAGGAACATCCATTTGCACATCATCTGATGCTGGCATGAAATCATAACATGCTATAAGGAATAATTTGTTGCAACCAGGATTCAAGTTTTTGTTATTTCATCCTCTACAGAAAAATCCCAGGACAGTGCGGCAGGCTGAGGAGGTGCGGGGCCTGGAGCATCTCAGCATGGATGTAGCTGTCAACTTCAGCAAGGGGGCCCAGCTGAGCTCTCACATCCACAATGTCTGTGCAGAGGCCAAAGAAGCAATTTATACCCGAGAAGAAGATGTCAAGTTTTGGCTGGAGAAAGGTAAGTTTGCTCTGGTTTCTTTGGAACTGCTCCTGTCAGCCAGTTGGCGCTCTGGTGTCATCTCTTCTGCCAGGTTTCTGGTGATCAGTACAGATCATTTTGGCTTCTCTTTCATTGTCTTTACGGTCGGTAAGGCATGTGCATTGCTTGCTTGCATGTTGTGCTGCACTAGTCTTATTTGTTAGCGTGCCTGACTTCTTCTGGTGGTGCTTTCCTAGGGAACCTGATTAGGCAGGTGTTTTCAAGGAAACCTTTCTCCTGGTCCATCACCCAAAAGAAATACATTCTTCCCATGCTTTGTGTGTCTTCTGGCTTACTTTCACCAGGGCCCTTTCTTCTGCCATTGTTCCTATTCAGACTCGTGTCCAAACAGCCCCTGGAAATGCACTCTGCCTAACCTCACGCTCCTTGACTATTCTGGAGACTGCAGAGAGAGCAGTGCTTGCTTTGGTGGCTCTCTCCTTTGCTCCTGCCTTTCAGCAGCACCCTGAGCAATGTCTCTGCTTCCTCCTGCAGGGGTGGATGGCTCCATGTTTGAGGTCCTGCCACAGACATCTGATCTCCCTGACCTGCAGCGTTGCAAGCTGTGTGCAGACCGCTGGAAACCCTGCATTTGCAGCTACTCGCTGAGCATCGAGTGGTACCCATGCATGCTGAAGTACTGCAAGAGTCGCGATGCTGGGGGCAAGGTTTCTTCTTACAAATGTGGCATCCGCAGCTGCCAGAAGGGCTACACCTTCGATTACTACGTGCCGCAGAAGCAGCTGTGTCTCTGGGACGAGGAGACCTAGAAGAGCCAGGCCAGGCCTTTTCAAGGGGCAGCTCGTCTGCCTCCTGCCACCATTTATGACGCTAAGGGCCTCCTGGAGCTGCCTGCTCCAAAGAAGGAATATGGTTCACAGCGGTGCCTTGTACCAGGAGAGCTCCGTGTGTGTGCCTTTCTTTGTGGCCCCCTGTGACTCCCTCCCCACCTTACGCTGCCTCATACTGTGATAAGCAGGCTCAGCTCACTGCCTGTTGATGCTCTCCTGCCAGCTGCTGGGAGATCCGGCTTCCTGGAAGCAGCAGGAGGTGGAGGTTTCTGGGGTGAAGCACCAGGAGGGGTGTGTTTTGCCCTGCTCTGGAGTTAGCAGGTGTGAAAGGGGGCAGCTCTGATCAGTTATCAGCCCCGAGCGTCCTGCTGAGTGGTTAGAGCAGGGAGAGAAATGGTTTTGATGACCTGGACTGTCAAACACCTCTGCCACCGAAGAAGCCCTTTCGCTGACTTCACCACCTCCTGGTGACACAACAGCATTTCCCAATGGGAAAACAGCTGATTTATGGGACCACATACCCTGAACAAGGAAGGTACGAAGCCTACCCAAAGCAAGAGCCTGCCTGTAGCTTTTTTTAGTGTCTGGCCATTTATATCCTTCCTGTGGCTAGAAGATATAATGGGGGGATATATCCCAGCAATGACTTTTGCCCCTAAAGGGCTGGTAATTAGGGCTCTAATTAACCCCTGTTTAGACTAGTGAAGGCCCAACTTTCTGTGTTGGTCTTGTGACTCTCCCACTAAGAAAGAAACATCCAGAGACTTGTGACTACCATGATGACATTGTGGTTCCAAGGGGGGAAGATGATCCCAGGTGGGTTTGCACTGTCATTTTGAAGAAGACAACCTTCTACATCTACGTCCAGTTTTATGTCCTACTCTGCCAGCTATTCACAAGAAGCTCTTAGGTAATTGTACTGCTTTGCTGTGCCTTGGTTTCCCCTGTATGTAAAACAGGGACAACACTGAAGCTGACCTTGGCCCTGGTGTACATCTGGAGGGCATCAGACAAAAAGCGCTGCAAGAGTGCTGCCTGGTTCCTGTGTCCTCTTCCACTCAAGTCAGACGGAGCAGGGAGGGGAGAGAGGCTGTTGGGGTGAACATTGTGAACCCCTGTGCCTCCTGGTGAAAAGCCTTCACAATGTGCCTTTTTGCCTAAAATACAGGAATTTTTGACAAAAAAAAAAAAAGAATTGGTCACAATTATTTTTGTATTGATCACTTAAGGGGGGAGAAGGGAAAGGTATTTTAATATTGCAACATGAAGTAAAACACACTTGAAATGATTTTTTTTAAAAAAAAACAAATTATTTATCATTTGTAAGGTAAAATAAACTGATTTTTTTTTTTTTTTAAAGCATCCCTGGCCTAAAAGATTCTTTGTGCATCATTATCTGTGTGTGATCCAGTTTGGGTTCTTGATAGAGAGTTGTTCCCTTATGGGTAAGTCTGAAGCGTGTACCTAGGACATTGAAGACCCATGGATGGGGGGGAACGTCCAGCTGCCCAGCATGCCCACCGCACTTACTGACATGGTCCTGCATCTCCAGCATCCTCCCCACCCAGCCCCGTGGCAGGCAGACAGCTTTGGCTCATCTCAAGCAACCATGGAAGCTTCGAGCCCAAGCTCTGGTGAAGTAGAAGACCAGCAGTAGAAGCAGGTCCTGGGGTTACGCAGGCTGGTGCCTGCTCTTCTCTCCGAGTGCTGGTGGGGTCCCCTCGGGGGGTGTTACGCAGATGTGGCTGGAGGCTTGCCTGGGTCCAGCAGCCTCCATGGAGTATTCTTTGTCTATCGCTCTGCAGCTGTAGCTGAGAGGAGGTGAGGGCAGCAGTTTTGGGCCAGCTCCGAGCTCTTAGTGGCTGCTCGAGGGAGAAATGTGGAGTGCTGATTCCCCCTAGTGTGAATGCAGGGACCAAACAAGGTCTCCTGCAACCTCAGGAGCCTCAGGTGCTCCAACCACCGAGGTGTCTTCCCCCTTACCAGGATCTCTGGGGAAGCTGAAATTGCTGCGTTTTTGCTTACGTGGTCAGCGTTTGCCGGGGTGCGTTCGCTGCCTCCCTTCCCTTGCTTGCCGGAGATAAACCCAGCTGTGGGGTGAGGTGGGCTGTGGGCAGAGGGGGAGAGGATTGCGGGGCTCTATCCTGCTGGGAGCCCTGCGTAGCCCATTCCCACCGCTGCCTCCTGGGCAGGGGTGCTGGGAGGGGATGTGAGCTCGCTCTGGGAGCGGTGGGTCCCACCCCAGTGAGCTTGAACGTCCTTGTTTTGTAGCGTTGAGGCTCTGGGGTGCCGCGATCACAGAGACATCTCGGCCCTTCCCTGGTTCTTTTGGCAGCACCGAGCTGAGGCATCCCAGGCCAGCCCGGGGGAGCAGCATGGAGCTCGGCAGCCCCGAACCAGCGCCTCGGCTCTGCGGGGTGATGGAGGAGCCCGCCCCGAGCTGCCCCTACGTTTGGGGGTGCTGGGCCGGCGCCGGGCCGGGGGGCGCTGGCAGCAGCAGGGGAGGGAAGGGCACGAAGTGCAAACGCCGAGCAGGGGCTGACTCTGCTCCGGGGGGTTTCTGGGTTGGCCTGCGCTCCGGGGGGGCTGCGAGGGGCGGCGGGCACGTCCCTGCGGCGCTGCAGCCCCCAGCCGTGGGAGGGAGG
>JAVJGI010000039.1:852598-918031 GCA_035590275.1 Ibycter americanus | reverse complement strand
TACTGCTCCCACTGCCCCCACTGCCCCCACTGCCTGCACTGCGCGGACCCTCCCGCGGCCTCCGCGGGCAGCACCGCGGCCCGTGCCCCGACGGCAGCGCTGCAGCTCGGCCCCTGCAAGGTCGCACTGTCCCGCCGAGCCTCGCTAGAACTGCACTGCGGTGCGTTTGCCTTTCCAAAGAAAAATCCCTTCTTGATGCACTTAAATAACACCCTGGAAAAGCAGCTGCTGCAGGTGGAGGCAGGAGCCCTTCCTGGCACGGAGGGAAGGTGCGGTTGGCCAGGAGCACTGGTATAAATCCTTGCTGCTAGGAAAAAGCAGTGGGGGATTTTGTAACATCTTTCTGCAGTTTGTGCTTTCAGCCTGTCCAAAGGCCATACTCCATAAATCAAGCACTATCTGCGGAGCTTATCTTCCTCCAAGAAGGGAATAAACACTGGCAGCAGGAGTGGAGGAACATGCATACAGTGAGGATGAGAGCGGATCGATCATTCGTTGATGGCCATGGAAAAAAAAAAGCAGCGTATCTGCTGGCATCTAGGAGTGATCATCTCAGGGCAATGTTAAAGCAAATCTGCCTTTGCCTGGAGAAGGTGGGCTTATTTCCACAACAGAAAGGAGTGATGATGATGCAATCCGTCCCCTATTTTTTCTCTCTGTGGGTAGCAGAGGTGTTTTCAGTAGCTTAGTAAGGAGGGTGTATTCTCTCTTGCCTGTGTAGCACATCAGTGAAGCCAAGCGTACCCAGGTGAAGGGCTGTGCTCCCACAGCTGTTTGGGGACAAAAGCACCTAAATGTTGGTTGTTTTTTTCCTGCTGTTTCATTGACCACAAAATAATAGTCCGAAAAAGCTGATGCCACCACCTGCAGATCGAGACTGGTGGCTGGAGGATTGCCGGCTGTGCTGGGCGGCACCCACAGGGCCAGGAGAGAGGGCACTGTGACCCTGCCTGGGGCTGGGACAGCATCCCTGGCCGAAGGATGCTCGGGATTCCTGCCTGGCTGGAGGAGCCGCTGGGGAGGACCTGCCTGCCTGGGGCTCCGTACAGGCTGCTCCCCTCTGGAGCAAGGGAAAAACACCGGGCAGCAGAAGAGAAAAGATGGGTGTCAAGTGAAACTCCGGGTTGGTGTACGAAGGGGCTCTGGTGTGGGGGGGAAGGAGAGCTCTCGTGGTCCCCAGCCTTTCCAGGGCCTTTCTTCTGTGCTCCAAAGGCCCTTCAAGCTGGCTGGGAGCCACCAGCAAATCCATGTTTGACGCAGTGGAGACACCTGATCGTGTCAGTCTTCAAGATGGGGAAAACCCAGACGTGGGGGTCATGCTGAAAACGCTAGAAACCAGAGCAGCAGCTGCCCAGGAACACCCTGAGGATCAGGGCCTGAATGGCTGGGGCTCCGCTACAGGCTCGGGATCGGTGGCAGGAGTCCAGCCCCTCCAGCAGCTCGGAACAAGATGCCTGCGCAAACCACCTCATGTCACCTTTCTGCTTCCTGGAGCAGCGCTAAGCGCAGCCTGCAGGGATCTCCCCTCGCGCCTTGTCCTGCAAATGTTAGTCTGACCCGGGAACTTCCCCCGCTCCTGCTTTCCCCCTTCCACCTCTCCCTCTCACTTTCCTTCACTTTTTCCTTGTTAGGGCTCTCTTTGACACATCACCCTTTCCTCCCAGCGCTGTGCCCTCTGCTGAGGATGTCCTCCCTGGCCTCGCGAGCCGAGGGCAGGCGCTCCAGCCCCGTAACGTCGGGCTGGGTTGGAGGGAAGGCTGGGGAGCCTGCTCGCCCGCCCACCCATCTCTTTACAGAAACCTGTCTTTCCAGGGAGGGAGAGCAGTATGTGGGAAAGCCAAGAGCCCTGGAACGTGAATTAGGCAGGGAGAGATGAATGTGTGATAGCTTGTACCTGGCAGCTACCAACTGAGGTGTTAACGCTTTCAGGAGGGGGTTGAGCAGCGCTGGAGCTCAGGCGTTTAACGCAGGCATCCTGCTGCCCCCGGCTTCGGTAGGGGTCATCAAGGCGGTGCATGGCGGGGACGGGGGCAACCGCAGTGCCTGGGTCCATCGGGTTGGCTGTTGGTGCCTGTCGCAGCACAGAGCGTAGGCTGAGGATCTGGCCTCTGGCAGCTTTCTACAGAAGAAACCAACATTAGGGGATTTTTTTCCCTGGCTTCCCTGGAAGTCGGATGAATACTGCAGCTTTAAACAACATGGAGGAGGAGGAGGAGGAGGAAGAGGCTGTCTGCCACTTCTCTCCTCTTCTTGGGGGGCTGATGTACCACAGACTACATACAGGTCAGGAAAGGGGAGACTCCTTGTGCTGATCCTAACCCTGCCCTGTGTCTTTAGCCAGGTCGGGTTACCTTTCTGCTCTTAACTTTCCTTTTTGTGCCGATTTGTTTCACAAGGCATCGTTCAGGTTCAGCCCAGACCTAGGGGATGCAAAGACTCAGCCGCACAGGCTGCGCTCGTGGCTCACGCTGCGTAGACCCCAGCATTTATCAGAGGGGCCAGAAATGAAGTGAAAGGGCTGCTGCCTAGGGGGGCTGTTCCGGGTGCTTTCCCTTCTGGGTGCTGGCGGCTGCTGCCCAGCTTGGCTCAGTGCCTCGGCCTCTCTCACCCACGCGTTGCAAGGGGCAGAGCCAAAAGCCTGTCCACAAGGAGACAACCCGGACCTGGGGCTGACGGCGGAGCCCCCGCAAAGTCCCCTGCTTGCAACCCAGCAGGCAGGTGCTGTGGGGTGTATCTGTGCAGGTGAAGGCGGGCAAACCGCCTTCCTTCCTCCCTCCTTCCCACCCCACCCCACGCCCTGGTAGCGCTGCAGGGACTCATCCATTCCCGAGTTACTAATATGCAAATGGTGCTTTTGCATGGGCCGGGCGCCAGGCTGCTGGGTGTCAGGGCACCCAAGGGAGCCGGAGGTGGGGCGAGGCGTGGCGCGGCGCCGCATGCTCACCTGGCCCTGCATGGCAACAGGCAATGGAGCTCTAGGTCCCTTCGGGAGCGGACCCACGCCCGGTTTGAGAGGCAGCGGGTGGCAGAGGAGGGAGGGCAAACTGGCAGCCCCTGGCAACCTGGGGCTGACGGCAGGAGGCTGGGCACACCGCGGATTTCCCTCCACCAGCAGGATGGTGAACCTGGAGTCTGTGCACGCAGGTAAAGAGCACTTGAGGAAGGATCGGGCTGGAGCTCACCATGTAGCTGAGACCGTGGACTTGAGCAGGAAACGGGATTGCTCTGATTCCTATGACCTTTCCTCCCTCCTTTCCCTCCTCTTTTCTCCCGCTGGAGCGCGTGGTTCAGTGCCCACATTCCTGCCCGGGGATGGATGCTGCCCTGATCCTATTTAGGGGGCTGCCAAGCCATGCCCACTATGTGGGTGCACCGCTCACGCTGCCAGCCCGAACGTGGGTTGGGGAGCAGAGCGCAGAAGTGTCTTGGGAACCAGGAAAATGATCGTTTAGTGCCTGACCTGGGGGTCCAGTCATTGGGATAAAGCTGGGAGAAGTGAGAGGGGATAAATTCATGGAGAGATGCGGCAAGGCAGAGGGGTGAGCATGTGTGAGAGCGAAAGCGGGATGGGACGTGGGTTGGAAGGAGAAAAGTTAATGACAAAGAGGGAAAAGGAGGGAGAAATGAATGAGGAGGGAGCTGTAGGAGGCTGGATTGAGTGAGAAATGAATGAGCAGGGACACTCAGAAAGAGAGAGACTCCTTCCAGGGGGTCTGATCCAGAGGTACAGCTTAGGTAGCCCCACATCTTCGCTGAGAAGACCTCCTCTCTGCAGTTCGCTGGGGAACCAGAGCAATCACTGCCAAATCCCTTGGAGCCGTGCTGAGCTCCGGCTCGCCCCGACAGAGTGAGTTTAGCTTCTGCCCTCAGCAAAAGCCCCTGTGCTTGAGGGGAGGGACGGTGTCCCCGGGCACGCCGGCGCTCAGGGTGCCGCTGGGGCAGGGGCAGAGCGGCGGCAGCAGTGAAGGCCAGACCCTGACAGCCCCCCCGGTGGCAGGGACAGGCAGCAGGGTGCTGGGGGTACGGGAGCCACCTGCCCTGCTGGTGCTTCGTGCAGCACGGCCCCTGCGCGCTGTCCCCAGGTGTGGAGGGGAGGGGGCGGGTACGGCCATCGCTCCGTCCCAGGCTCGGTCCCTTCGCACCCTTCCTGGCACCCTGCAGCGAAGCTCGGGCGCCGGGTGATCCTGCTGTGCGGGGGAGACCTCGGGCTCCGTGCTCAGTGCTTGTAGCCCCCCACCAGGCCCTGCTGGCCTGTGGGCTCACAGACAGGCCTGCCGGGCAAGCCGGGTGCTGCGGCAATCCCATCACCTAGCGCAGTGTCAGCCTGCAGCGGGCTGTCAGAGGCGGCCAAAGCCTCTGCTCCGTGGCGTTGCAAGCTCCCCATGGCTCTGGGGTGGCAGCAGCCCCTCCATGTCGGCAGGCCCCCCTGAGCAGGCTGGCTCCATCGCCAGCCACGGGGAGGGCAGCGGGTGAGCCCCCGGAGCTGCGCGGCCCGGCCGGCCGCAAGGAGAGGCTGCGGGAGGCGGGAGGCTCATGGTCTTGGCTCGGCGTGTGAGCCTGACTAGTCTGAGCACCTGCGATGGGTGTGCTTGTGTGTGGTGTCTCTCGGGGACGCATCCCCCGCAGGCTCCTATCCACCCATCTGCCTTGCTTGTGGGCGACTCTTTCTTCATGAGAAGATTCCCAAAATCGATACGGTGCCCTCTGTCAAAGCCAGTGGCATCGCTCCCAGGGCGGATTTGGCCGGCAGCTGCGCAGAGCTGGGTGCGTGCTGAACTTCCATTCTCCCACATCATCCCACCCTGCCGGCTGACAGAAGAGCCATGGGTTCAAGCCTTTTTGCAGGGAGGGAGACCAGCCTGGGCCCAGCCACCTTCATGTGCCAGAGCTCAGTGCCGGTGGGAGGGTGCTCCCCCCGGGAGGGTGCTCCCCCCTGTGCAAAGGTGGTTCAGCGTGCTCAGTGCCGGGGTCTGCACAGCACGGCCTTGCAGCGAGCTGCTTGCAGAGCCCTTTCTGCTCTGCCCGTGCAGGGAAGACGCAGTGTGCGAGGTGAGGGTGGGCTGCTGCGGCCCCGCATCCCCCCCCTCCCTGCCGGGAGGGTTTCCCTGCAGCAGCACCTTCCCTGGCTGTGCCACCGCCTCCTCCGCAGGCGTTGGGACAGGTCACCTGCCTGCAGCCTCCAGAGGGGCTCGGATACCTGAACACAGAAAATTCAATAGGCTCCAGGTAATGGTCTCAGCCAAGCTGGGTTTCCCCACCACCACCACCGGCTTTCCTTTTTCCTTTGAAAGTCATCAGGCTGGTTTACCCTGGTGCCCATGTCTGAACAACTGCTAGGAACAAGGGCTTGGGAAAGCTTTATTTGCTGACACCATTTGTTTCAGCAAAAATAGAGATGCAGATATATCCCCAGAGAAGTGTCTGCACTGGTATAGTTTCTTTGGTCTGGGCGAGCAAACCAGACTACCCCTAGACCAGGTATGTTTGCGAGCTGAGGTACAGCAGCACATTTTTAATATGGCCCAGGCCACAGTGGCGGCTCCTAATAGGTCTGTGGTTAGGAGTTAGGCAGTCCTAAGTTGCATTATTTTTCCCAGAGTTTTTTTACTTGCCTGCTTATTCTCCGTGTATTGCCAGCATGGCAAAGCCGCATGGAAGAAGCCTGCATTTAGCTGAGCTCAGTCTCACAGCCTGCCTTGTCTTGAGATATTTTTTCAGATGGAGGGGGAGTCAAATCCAGACGCATCACTCTGTCCTGCTTTATCGTGGCAGCCTCCTGAGGGGCAATAAAAAGGTGTTGCCTTTAACTTGGTTACGCTTATATCATGTTAGAAAGCAATTCCTCTGTACATCTGCTCCCTGTTCTTGAGGATCCCTTGGAGGATGACTGGTGCTACACTGGTGTCCACAGGTGTACAAAAGCTGGCCAGCCCCAAACGACTCGGATCAGTAGGCTTTGATCAAAAGGGTTCCCTTTTCCTCCCCCCTCACCCCAGGTATTTAAACGGTAATAGCTTGTGTACATTTATAACGGGAATTTGATTTTTTGTGAAAATACAATTCTGCTCTATGTATGAGAGAATCACAGGGTATCTTGTTATCTCCTGACTCCAGGAGGAGGGAGTTTAAGGGATGGGTGACATGTGATAAGTAATCAGGTTGCAGCTGCAATCCCTCCTCTCCTCCCCACCCACCCCAGGTTACAAATGGCAGAGGGGCTGAGGGTTTGCTCCTGTGAGAGGGGGGAGTTTCTTAAGGTTTGCTCTTGTGCCTTCCTCTCAGCTCTGTCTGAAACTGTCTCTTGCTCTGTGCTCATAAGGGGCTCCTTGGTCCTGGGAATTAGATAAATTTTTTTCACTAACATGCATTTATTAGTTAGTTGTGTGCTCCCGATGAAACCTGTTTCGGGTTTTGGTTTGGGTTTTTTTGCAAACTTGCAGACTTTCTCAGTAAAGCAAGCACTGAACTTCTGCATGGATTAAGATTTTTCTTGCTCTATTTTATGAGAACTTGGCTTTCCTTTTTTTTTTTTTAAGATGCTTTTTGGCAGGAAGCAAAACTTTGTGCTTTGTAGATTGCCTAAGTTAGGGTCCCTTGGCAGTGTTACAAGACAAGAAGATGTTTATAGCTGATGATAATTACTCTTCCTGCAGTAGAAATGCTTAGAAGCCCCACTAAATGTTCATGTCTTAATTGCAGAAGATTTATTTGAAGGGGGGAAAAAAAAATTCCCACAACTCTTTTCTCTCTCTTTTTCCCTCCCTCACTCCTTAATACAATTTAAGGAAAAGAAGTTTCTGAAGTATGTGAAGGTTTCTGCACTCTGCCTCTGGTATAAAGTCTTGATGTTTTTTTCTTCCTTTATTCATTTGCTGAAGAAAAAATTCAAACTTTAACTTGAACAAAGCTATTCAATTTTGTCCGAAAAGCAGATAACCTTCCATTTGCATACTGGAAGTTTGAATAGGGGAAAAGAAAACCTGAACAAACAAACAAAAAGGCCTGCCTGTTTCAGTGTGAGTAATAGAGGGAAATGGTATATATAGGGTTCTTCTCACCCTCTTGGCCGTTTGGAAATAACGCGAGGCATACACAGGAAAGAGGAAAAGGTTTGCATGATGCCTTTAAGAAGGCTTCCACCTGCCTCTTCTACCCCAGCAAAACCACAGCAAACACTGGCCCTGCTTCCCCGCTGTTGTTATTACCCAATGCAAATGGGGTGACTCCTGTGGCCGGGATTCGCTGCAGGAAGCACATGCAAAGCAGTCTGTTCTTCACAAAAACTTATTATTATCTTTTTTTCCCCAACTAGCCTGGAAAGAGTTAAAATTCCCATGCAAAGGGTAGAAGAGCGAGAGGGTGTCCATCTGAATTTGAATAGATATTCTTCCTTCTTTCACTGGTGTGTACTTTGCCTCTTTTAAGGAGGAGATGAGCAATCCAGTGTAAAGTTGACTATTCCCACCTTGTCTTTCAGCTGTCCCCGAAGGAGAAAGTGGCCCCGGGTGTGGTGGCAGCCATCACTTCAAGGGTAAATGATGAATTTATTGGCATTGATAAGGATGGGGGGAAATACGCTGGAGCTCGATGGCAAAGCACTCCTCTTGCTCCTGGGCTGGGGACAGTGCTTCGGAGCAAGGCAGCTTCTTCTTGGTTTGCCAGGGGTGCGAGCACATGCATGTGGGAGAAAGCAGGGTCTGCAAGCAGGGATCAGACTTACGAAGAGAAACCAGGCCAGTTTGCAAGGGAGCGAGAGGAGAAGAGAGACTTTACTTCCCTCTCTGAGAGCACCTTGCTCCGTGCTGGTCCTCCCTGAACGTAGGGCACCAAGCACTGGCCCGGCTGAGCCATCCCAAGGCACAGAGAGAGGATGTGGGAGAGGAGGGGAAAGCTGGGAGGGACCCCTGCCTCTACAGGTGTGGTGGAGGACGGTGTCAAACTGGGAGCTGCACCGGAGGCCAGGAGGGCTCCCAGTGCTTACACAACCCCTCGTCCTCAGCACGGGAGAGGAGCGATGCGAAAGGTGGGAACACAGCAGCAAATTGGGGAGGGGGGAAGGGATGAGGGGGATGCAAAGAGCAACAGGAGGGAAAGTGCATCCTCGGAGCTGATGAATATTCTAGTGACTGTATGTTGAGGAATCAGAAATTTGAAAGTCTGATGGTTTATTATAATTACACATTCATTTGTGCTGTTTAGTGGCAGCCACATGTGCCTGTTGCCTGGGACTGTGACCTGTTATTAAAATCAGTTGTGTCTCCTTTTCCAGAGATCAAGATGAGCGGTGATGCGGCAGATTCCACAGATACTCGGCATGAACCCGACCAGGTGGAGCCAGGTAAGGAGGGTCCGGGATGCGGGGGGAAAGGTGAGGGAGCCTGAAGAGGGAAGGGAAGGAAAAGAAAAGGGGGGGCACAGGTGCTGGAAGTTTCTGTCCATGCCTGGCTCGACTCCTGTTGCTGCTACCTTGCGCTCTTCCAACCAGGCTGAGAGTTGATCAAGAATGCGCTCTGGGCTAGGATTGCATTTGTATCTTGATCAGCATGCAAGATCCTTCTGTAACAGCTGTGAATCCGTGTGTGTCTCAGTAATGTCCTCTGTGGGTTCAGCATGGAAATATGCTCACATCTTGCCAAAGGAATAATGCCACTGAAATGGTCTTGGGCTGCTCAGTTTAGCACAAACAGCTCTTCGTTTTAGACGGGGTTCGTGTCGGGAATGTTTCCTGAGACAAAACTCCCTGGGGACTAAGCCTTTTTTGGCCACGTATATGTAGAAAAATGGGAGGGACTTCAGGGATAATCAAATCCAGCTAGGTAATTCCAGCAAAAATGTATCGCTCTTCATCTTGAAGCACGATTGGGTTTCTCATCTTCACTACTCCCACCTGACGGCTGCTCCGACTCTCACTGCTCCATGGCTAGAAGCCCCAGCTTTCCCTGAATATGGAAAGCTGAAGAACAGGGTGATCCTCTGAAGATGATAGCGCTGGTGTTAGCACTGATTTCTGCCAGGTTACTCACCAACTTCTGGACTGCCACAAGGTGTGATATACACCAGAAAAATCAGTTTTGTGTTTTCTGACATCGCTTCTGACTGCTACTGCCTGCTGTGAATGCCAGCCCTCAAGTTTGTAATTTCACAAAGGCTGATGGTCAGATTCCCTTTCACGCAAAGAAACAGAAATAAGAAATACTTTTAGCACCCACTAGGCACAACAAATTAAGATTATTAGAAACTGTGAGGTTCACCTGTAGGCTTAGAAATAAACAACCAAAAGTGGCAGAGAGAATGTAGAAGACTCATTGTTCCTTGAGTAATGAAGAACCCCTAAGCTTGGGGCGGGGGGGGATGTGTGACAGGAGATTAAAACTTAACATGGAATGATTTTACTGTTTCGCTTTTGCTTCTATCATTTGAGATAACTTTAGAAAAAATGAGATCTCGGTAAAGCCAGACAACTCTGGGCATGTTTTAATGGGACTAAAGCTACCCCTTTATTTACACCTTGCAATGAGGACTAGAACTCCTCTGTGCTCATCGCTGTTAAGCTGGGTTATTTGACATAATCTAAGGTAGAGATAAAATCTGGATCTATTCACATCCATGAACTCTGAATGACTTTGGTCAGGTCAGCTTCTGCTCAAGGCTTTCAGATGACCCCAAGTCGTTTCTTGAGATAAATGTTCCCAAGCCGCCTTGCGACAGACATGTCCCCAACTTCCTAAACTCTTTCAGAAAACCCTGGTGGCTGTTACAGGGCTTTAAATTGGCAGCCAGA
This sequence comes from Ibycter americanus, assembly GCA_035590275.1. Lineage (NCBI taxonomy): Eukaryota > Metazoa > Chordata > Aves > Falconiformes > Falconidae > Ibycter > Ibycter americanus. The sequence continues at coordinate 908,250 of JAVJGI010000039.1, read as the reverse complement.
GGCTCCTGAGGTGTTCTGTGCATCTTGGCACACAGAGTTGATGGATAACATAGTTGAATCAAGATTAGGGAAGGCTGTATTGAGAGCTGGTATTTGGTTTTGGTATTGGCTGTCACTACACGTAGTGGGAGACTGGCTGCTGCTGTTGTAGTTCATAGTGTTAAACAGGCGAGAAGCTGGCGGCACCACGGTTGATCAGGTAAAATATGTTTTTCAGCTTAAGCTTCCCAGACAGCCATTAGTGTTAGCTGTAGCACTTCTTTCTAGTGGTAATTGAGAAAAGAAAGCAGGGAAGTGAAGTCAATTTGTTTTAAAGTAACAAAAATGTTTGCAGCAGCATTAGCTCTGCTCTAGGAGCCTTCAAATCAAGCAGGGAAATCAGAACAAGTATATCTCCTTCATTTGCAAAAAAGTGACACTTCCCTGTGGACTCATGCAAGGAACCTGTTCAAATTATTCTTTCTTCTAATGCAGCCCCCATGACTGGTTGATCCGTTCAGGATCTTCAGAGATCACCACATCAGGCTTAGCTGTGATGAGAGACGCTGCAGAGAGTTAGATGCTTCTTGTGGGACTCTCTAGCAAACAGCCACAACCCCTCCTGTGGGGTGACTGGTCCCCTGCAGGACTCTCAGAGAAGAGGGTGGCCAGGGCAGCCCCACACGCTATTGCTCAGCGGTATATTTTATACTTCAGGTGGTGTAAGCTGGCACATCAGCCCCACGGGCAGTCACAACTAGCCAAGCCCACGGAGGGTCTGCCTCGATGCTTCACCTAAAACCTCCATGCATCTTTGTTGGCTTCCCCCCCTCCTCTTTCCGACCATTCTGTTTTTATAAACAACAAAGCTCTTTGTACTGAAACTCCCTGGAAGTTTTTATTTTCCCTTATACACATAGTTAGAGGAATATTTACTGCAACACCTAATAGTTTAGTGTTTTGTTTACTAGCTTCATGTGGGAAAATCTGTTTTCCAATGACTCATTAACTGAAGACCCATTTCCTAATGAATTGGACCAATCCACACAGCTCCCCAGGAATCTTATTACCCCCAAAGGAGAGGGCAGTTACCAAACTGACAGTATTACAGCTTATAAAGAATGGAAATCCTTCTAGGTGCATATTTACAAAGGCCTTTCATCACCAAAAGATGCAGACGGGGTCCAAAAAGAGTTAAAAAAAAAAACAAAAAAAAAACTGGAGGGAGTTGGTTGCCAAAATGCTTTTGTAAACCAAGCCCTTGATCTAAAACTGATGCCTAAAGATCTGATGGGAAGTGTCAGTAGCAAAAGCATAATCTCATCCTTTCATATCTCTGCCAGTTCTAGGCTTAGAGGGGAAAAAGGGGTAATTTGGGGCATTGTTTTACTTTGAAAGTGTTTAAAATAATCGTGGGGTTTTTTTCTTTTTTTGAGAAAATTGTCAAAATTGTTCATCTTTCATAGGAGGTTAGGAAAGTTAAGCTTGCTTTCTCTTTTTTTTTCTTCTTTTTCATCAACACCAATTTCATAGAAAATGCTTCAAAGCTTTTTAGCAAGATATTCCCCAAAACCCCACATTTGTTTGATTCCACGACCCTGCCATGTCTACTGGTTGTAGTGAAATGTTGCTATTTTACAAAAAGCTATGATTAAAACCCAAAAATTCTAAGGAATATCACCTACCCTGCCCAGTCCTGTGACTCATAAGCCTTCCTGTATGTTACTCTGCCTTTTTTATCACAGTACATGTGTGAGGGGCAAGAGGGGAACAGGCGCGAGTGCCTCTGGCGAGGGCTGTGGGTCGGACTGCCTCCCCCCATCACCCAGGAGCTGTGCCGGTCAGCCCCAGGCTGGGGACCGGTCCAGGTCCCCTCTCCGGTCAGAGGGTCCTCTTTGCCCTCTCCTGCCTGATGCCAGCATGGTTTAATGCTTGGTGTGCGGCAGCCGTGGCTGGGCTCGCAGGCAGTCCCACTGACTCCATGGGGGGTAATGACAGGCAGGAGTTTTATGCTTGGCTGTAAGCTCTTTTCATCTTTTTAAACTGATGAAAGCCATGCCAGCAAGTTCTAGGATGATTTTTTTTATGGGAACTGTGGGGGCTTGGCACTGCAGAGTGTCGCCCCTGGTCTTCAAGCCGAGAGGCAGAGATCTCCCCCTTCTTGTGGTTTATCTAAGCCCTCTGTATCTGATGCAACAAAATGCTGAGGTGGGACTTGCCTCTGTCTGTCTGTTTGTTTGTGTCAGACACTTGTTCCCCGTTTATCTGCTTGATCAAAACAGGTTACACCAAGCAAAGCTACTTCCCTTTGATTTCATCTGTTGAGGCTATGGGGGGGAAGCCAAAGCTTTAACAAAAGGGTGATAGGGAAGCTCTTCAAACACAACCATCGGTAACTGAATAGCTGCAGGCGCTCCGAACATCTTCCCTCCCCACCCTGTACCATGGGGAACTGGCCAGCCTGCCAGGAGCCCAGGGCGGGGTGCGATGGGCACCCCGGCGCACGGGGAGAGCAGCTGGGGTGTGGATGTGTGGGTGCAATATAGGACAGCCCTACAGCGTTATCGCTGCCTCAGGAGCAGCCGGTATCGCTCCCTGGGACGGTGGCGCTTGGCTGACCCGGCAGCTTCGCCCGGCTGCGTGGCTCCGGGCTCTGGGGGAGCAGCAGCCAGCTGGAGGAGCGTGGTTCCATGGGGAGGGCACACGGAGCTGGAAAGCTGGGCTCTTGGCCGGCTCTGACTCTGGGAGCGGGTTATCCGACCCTCACAGCCTGGGCAAGCTATCTGAGCACATCAGGAAGGAATAAAGTAGATATCTTCTCCCTGAGGGAGACCCTTTCTTTTGAACCCCCGGAAAGTGGTAAGGAGCTACAATGCATCTGCTCCTGTGGTCTTGCAAAGTGTCCATGTTGAGCAGACATGCCTGGGAATGTCGTTCTTCTCCCCCTGCATCCTCAACTTCAGCCAGCTTGTGCCTGGGGAAGGAGGTCAGCATGAGACACCTCCTGCCGTGTGACACCCAGGGTCCCCTGGCAGCGGACGAGAGAAAGCCAGGGCAGCTCTGAAGCTGGCTGCCAAAGCTTCCACCCAGGCAAAAATTCGTCCCTGCACCCCGGCTGCTATGTCAGTGCACTTGGCATTAACATCAAATCCATGCTGGGGCAGATGGAAAACCAGAGACCTTGTCCCAGTCTGCTCCTCTGCCACACACTCCCGGTACGAGCTTAAGCCCACCCCCGTTCCTCAGCCCGAAGCGAGGGGCCTGATCTCCTCTCTCACCTCTTTGCCAGGGCATAAGCTCTTTGCTGTGGGTGCTGCTGTCCCCAGGAGCGGGCACGGCTCTGGGCAGGACGGAGCGCTGGGCTCCGCTGGGCTCTGGGAAGGCTGGGGCTCACTGCATTCCCACCGCGGGTCACTTGTAAATGTGACGGCTCAGGCTGGGACAGAGCACGGGATCTCCGAGCAATGTGTCAGCTTCTAAGTCAGGCAAAAAGAAAGGTGCAGAGGCGAGGGGTGCCAGACCGAGCAGCGCAATGGCCCGTGTGAGATGCGCGGGTGGGCGCCCCGGCTGTGCTGCCGGCTGCACGGGGGCTCTCCTTGCTGCACGCAGAGGGATGCACAGGCTGAGCTTTTTTCTTTTGCCTTTTGTTTTTACCTCTTCAGATGGGGCTGGAAAGAGATTGCCAGGCCAAAGTCTTTTGAGGAAACTTGTCCTTCCCCGGCCCCACGCTGAGCCTAGTCCTTGGCTACGCCTTTGCTCTCCAAGGCTAGCTCTCCCTCGTGAAACTTTCCTCAAAGCCTCCAGGATTTCTCTTGTCTCTTCCCCCCGCAGCCATGCACAGCCCCAGGACAAGTCCTGAATAAATGAAAGCAGCAGCAGTTGGGCTGGAAACAGCTGGTTGCTATGGCAATTGGGCCTGCTCAGGATTTGCATAAGGCTGATGATTTTCATAGCACAGCCACATTTAAGGCAAGCAGGAGAAATTTCCATATTCCCAGCTCCGAGTCAGTTGGGGCGTGGGGGAGGCCAGGAGGGGGATATTTGAAATTCAAATGAAGGTGATTAGGGTTTGAGGTTGGGTTATTTTATTTTTTTTCTTAAACATCCCATTATGGAAGAGGATAAAAAAGGACGGGGAGGGGAAAGGGGAACAAAAGGCTGGTTTGACTTGAATCAGAGGGGCAAAGGAAGAGCTGGTCTGATCTGCCTCTTGCCTCTGGTCTAAGAGAAGAGACTTGCCCTCTCCCAGCACCTGCAGGTGAAGTGTTTTCCGTGGGAACAACTGCTGCCCTCAGGTTTCCTTCTGGAAACTGCCCGAGTCTCCCACACTTGCTGTCCTGCTTTCTCCCCCTGCTCCCTGCCCCACACGAAGGGTATGTTGCACTCAGAGCTGCAGCGGGACTAGAAGACGGGGTTTCTTTGAGGCATTGCTGACAAAGGAAAGGCGTTTTTATAACCCAGGGGTTTCCACCCAAATTAGACACTTGAGTCTTCAGTGAAAGCTTCCCCTGGAGTCTGTAGCTGTCTGCCTGAGTCAGCACAGATTCACCTGCCTTGCTAACAAGCCCTAACTTTCCCATGGAGATGCTCCGATGCCCCGGTTTGGTCTGTCTGTCTCTTTAGAGCACAGGGTGAACATGAAAACGGCAACCCTACCTGGCTGCCTCGAAAACTCCCCACCCTGTTCACACTTTCCCCTGCTCCCTTTAAAAAGCGCTCCTTAGGGTAAGCCTCGGGAACAGCAAGCATCCCAGAAGGGCACGTTAAGGCTCCAGGGAACTGACTGGTGCCCGATCAGCTTCAGCTTCTGCTCCCCAGCGCCACTGGACACAGCTGGAGGGAACCAGGGGCAGCCACTAAAATGGAGAGAAGGTGATTTAAGCGAGCTCCTACCACCCGGGGCTTTTCCTGCTAGTTCTGGAGAAGCCACTGCTCTGACTGCTGGGAACGCTAGCGTGGGGGCTATGACTTGGTATTTGCTTGAGTCTCCAAAGTGAATTGAAATCCTGAGGAGTGTGCTTGATGCTGCTTGATGCTGATCTTTTTTGCTTAACAGAACCGCATCCTTCTCAGTGCAGGTGAGCGTTTTGCTTCGTTTACAACATGCAGGTCAAGTGTTGTTTGTAGTTATCGTAGTTGTTGCCACTCTTTTCTTTACCCGCTCTTGGGTAATCTTTTAACTCCACTTGTTGTTTGACGTGAGAGATTTGACTCCTGTCTCAGTTAGTGTGAACAAGTTGATTTCTCAGCTTCTAGAAAATGTACGTTGAAAGGCGCTCTGCATCTGGCCTGTTTGCCACTCTCTAATGGCACTGTGCTTTATCAGCTGGAGTGCTAAAATCTTCAGGATAGGTGAGATTAATCTTAATTTTAGATATTCAATACTTTGAGGCTGAAGCCTGACCTACTCACCCCAGGCTCCTTGTACAGTCAACGATGAAAATAGGTATCTCCAGAAGGTGATTCATCCCTCTGCCGTCTGTCTTGGGGGTGAGATGACTTGCCCTCTGGAAGCGCCTGCTTCCTCTCTGTGGCTGTAAAGGGAGCCTAGAGCAATTGGCTCAGAATTAGACACCTAAAAGTTAGACATCTAAGCCCAGGCAGCTGAATCCCCTGCCTGGTGTCTGCCTGGCACTGTTCCTCCATCGCCATTCAGCTGTTCTGAATTTCCCTCCCAAATGCACGTGGCAGAAAACTGATTCCCTGTGGGAATTCCCCAACACCTGTTAAAGATTGAAATCACCTTCTAATTCCCTGTCCCTTCTGTGCCGCTGAGATCAAACTGTGAGGCAAATTAAGTGTGTAGCTGGGTGGGAGGGGGGATAAGGTTAGCCTTCTGGTTGCAGCCCTGTTTTTGTCGTCGGGTGAAGAGCCACGGGCGGCTGTCACTCCCCGCAGGTGACATCTGCATGTTGCTGCATGTATTTGCCTTGTGAAGATGAAGGCGCGCTGCAATCCTGATTTTACTTTTCTCCCATTACGTTGCTTTTATCCTCAAGTGCCGGACTGGCTTGGCGGCTTCCAGTGGGAATCATGTTGGTTCTGATAGAGCGCTTGCCTTTGGTTTTCAGTGCAAATGCCATGTTCCAGGCGGGGGGAACAGCAGCGGGTGGGGGGAAGCTGTCCGGAACTGTTCTGCTGCTCCCATCCCCAGAGAAACCTCCCCAGGCAAACTCGCACCAGATCTGATGCCAGTGCTATGCAAAACAGCTGCCAGGTGAACCAAGGAGAGCAGCACAGTCCTTGTCTGCTGTGCTGCGGGGAGCCAGCTGAGCTTATCGCTGCCTTTTCTCCCCCTGTTCGGAACAACCATAAAGCAGGGAATGACGGCTGGTTTGATGCAGAAGTTCCCGGGAACCATAGTGCGAGGGGCTCAAAGCAATCTTTCTCCATTTAAATCCCAGGGCTTCCTCAGTTTGATGCAATTTAAGGAGGGGAGGACTGTGTCTAGCAGACGCTGGAGACTTTGGATCCCATTGTGTCTGGCTGGTGTAGCAAGAGGCAAGTTGTTGGCTGGTGTGAAGCTCCATTAACATTAGTGGAGTTCTGGCAGTTTACAGCAGCCGAGAATCTGCTGCCACTTACACTTTTCTTTCTTTTTATCTCCTGGAGCTAGAAAAGATTAAATCTTAAGTGCAGATCCTTGTTGTTTGAACAGCCCGTTCCTTTAAGGAGAGAAATGACTACTTCAGTGTGAGTCCTGATGTTGACACAAACTGGGAGGAAACCAAGTCTATTTTTAAAGTATTTGTAGGGAAGTTACTGATTTAACTGAAAGAGGAGAGTTGGTATCCCCATTACATCCGAACCTTGGCTTGCAGCTGGAATAGTTTCAATTTTACTCGAATGCAAGCTTTTAATGAAACAGAAAAAGACAAGATTTGTTTGCAAATAAATCTGTGCACAAACACTCGCTGGTCCTGCTGAAAGGTTGAAGGGATTTGTGTATCCAGCTCCCATTTACATAACCACTGGGAGTAGAAATAACCTCGCCCAGTTTTAAATATCTCACTATTGGACATCTAAGTTTGAACTGGTTGCCCCTGGGTCCCTTTGTAGTCAATAAGGAGAAATAGTCATCTCCAGAGGGCCATTCATCTCGACTTAAGATAGGCGTCTAAGATAGGTCAGATGAATGGCCTCTGGAGCTGCCTATTTCTCCTCGCTGTCTACCAAGACAGCCTGGGGCAGTTATCTCAGACTTAGACGCCCAAGCTACAACCGAGTTAATGTCAGTCTCCATGCATATTTGCAGTGTGCTCCACTGTCACAAAATACCTGGCTGAGGTGCTCCCAAAGAGCCCTGGCGATCTGCCGCGGAACGCGCGCAAGAGCAGGCAGGGCTTGGAGGAAGCTGTGCCTGGCCTGGCAGGGGAGGAAGAGGGAAAGGCAGGCAGCAGTCTGTCAGCTGCACCTGCTTGTGAAGGGAGGAAAAAGTAAGAGATGGGAAGCTTGGAAGAGGAGGAAAGAACATGCTGGAGAGCTTGGGCCTGGCGGTAGCGATGTGGAGTGAAACTCCATTCCAGCTGTGCATCTCAAGCTCCAAGTTTTGGGGTGTATGATGGTGGCTCAGAGCCATCATCACTGGGACCTAGGGATTTCCCTCAAGGTCTTTGAATCTTGCCTCATCAACGTGCTGCATTTGAACGTGAGCGAAACTTCTTGTATCCAAGAAACCAGCAGATTGTCTTTTCCTTCCTGTTCTATTTTAGCAACTGGGAACTTTATTTCCTCCTCCTCTCCTCCTTGCCTTTCTTCCCTTTAGCTACTGCCTTTAGATTGCAACAAACCCCCCCCCCCCCCGGTAGGTTTCAAAGGTAGAAACTGCAGGCCTTGAAGATCCTCACACAGTCCTGCTCAGGTGTGTGGATACTGATTGCGATCATCTATTAACACTATCAGCATTCCCATCGTTATATGTGCAGTTGTTGGCTCTTGGGGCGTAGAGCTGGAACACAATGAATGAACAGACTCCTCGGGCGGGAGCAGCTGGAGAGAGGTGGTCAGGGAGCAGATGGTTACAGCAAGAGGCGCGGGAGCACGGAAGCGCGTGGCAAGTTGGAGGCTGTCGTAGAGCAGGGAGTTACATGGAAGAAGATAAAAACCTGAGATTGGGAAGAGAAAAACCTTTGAGAAGCAGGTCAGGAGGAAGACAGAAGCGAGGGCAGGCTATAGCACAGCAGAAATGCAGACGGGCTGGGGGAGAAGGTGCAGAGCTGGATCTTGGTGGAGTTGCAGACAGTAAGAAGATAGAGGAGATTTCAGAGCAGGGGGGCAACAGCTTGTTCTGCTGTGAAATGCTCCGGTATTGTTTGATAGCAAAGACCTACAGCTCAGCCTAACAGGAGCAACAAAGGCAGCTCAGTTTCCGCAGTCAATGCTGTTAACGTTGCTGATTAAATCTCCAGAGCTGTTTCTAGATAGCAGGGAACAGGGTGCCATGAAATTGTTATCGTTGACTCTAAAATATTTTGCCATCTATGAATAATTGTACCAAGCATGCTCCCCCTGAGGATCTCAAAGAACCGTGCTGATTCACCTGGGAATATTATGTGTATGGTGCAAGCTGAAAAACTGCGTGCTAGATTAGGGTAGAGGCTTGTTCAGTTGAAGAAAGCAAGTCAATGGAGAGCTGGATTTGCACTCCTGCCTGCACAGCCTCTCCTAACCGCTTTCCAACTCTTTGCAAGAGAGACGTGAACTACTGAAAAACACGATGTGTTGAAGCTTGATCAGATCACAGGGCACGGGCTATGCTTTATGGGGAACGTTATACTGGAAAAAACAGGAGGAGGTGGCCCTGGGGGCTTGTGCCGGTGGGATGTGAACAATTTAAGACTGTTTATTACAAACTCAGTTGGACTGGAAGAGAGTGACTTAGGGAATGGATTGCAAAGGGAAGGGGTTTCTTGGGGTTGCCTTTGCAACTAAAGAGGCTTCGTGGAATCCCTTAAAGCATTCATATCTGTGGAGCGTACAACCTTTCCTCTGTGATGTTCTTGATGAATTTGGCAGGTGTGATGGGGGGGGTGGGGGGGGAATGTTTATCATCAAAGGGGAATGAGTGAGGGCCTGTGCGGTACCTTCAGGCTGAAACCTGTCTGATTTTTCCCCCTGTGCCTGCCAATCTCTTTTGGAATCAAGGAGACGCCTCTTGAGCACAACCCCACGGCACCCTCTGTTCCTTTAGATATCCCGTAATTACTCAGTGCCACATGGGTTCCTGAAGATCCCTGGTTAACAGCCACGGCCACCTGTTTGCTAGCCTCTCCCACAGTTAGTTCTTGCTTCACCTACAGTGCCTTGGTCTTGGATTTCCCTGGAGATTTGCAACATCCTCCAGCTCACCTCTGCTGGAATCTCCCTTGCAGTCAGTGAGCTTTCCCCTACCCTCGCTGCTTGGCCAGGTGTCTCCCAGGCAGAAGTGCTTCTGCTATACTTCAGGAAAGGTTGATACCACCAAATGTTGCAGCAGCTGCCTTGGCACTTCCATTGCTGCATTCACATTGACTCCACCTTCCCCCTCCTCTCCTTGCTCTCACAGTAAGCTGAGCTGGACTAGCAGCACGTCTTGGGTTATGTGTGTTCTGAGCTCTGGAAAGTTTACATCTATGTTGACTGTCATTAATACTGAGGTATTTTTCTGTTTGTTTCATTGTAGGCAATGAACAGAATGGGCTGGACTTTAACAGGCAGGTAAGACGCTCCCTGGCTTACCAGGTATTTTCCTGCTTTCTTGAATTACTGTTTTTTAATTGCTCATCTTGCTGAGTTCCAGCAGCTACTGCTAAGAGATAAAAACTGTTAGGTCAGAAGCTACCATTAAACAGACCACATAAGTTCTTCCCAATTGCCTTTGTGGGATAGAATGACAGATTAAACTTCTGGTTTCCAGGCCTTCCTATTTCATAGAAGTTCAGTTAATTATAGAGTTTCTTTAAATCACCATTAGCTTGAGGCTTTTTCTGGCTTTTTAATTTTTTTCCATTGTCATTTAGAAACAAAAGGGACCACAGCTACACTGGCAAAGGTGCAAATCCCGCCCCAAGTCCCATGCGTTTCTACTGCTTGTGACACTGGTGCTGAAAGCACTGTGGTATGCAAGTCTAAGAGCACGGGGCTGACTCACAGGAATATCAGCAAGGACTGCAGATGAGGTGGTTTGAGGTCTTGGAGTGCGTAGGTCAAGACCAGGCCTGCCTACAACGGCAAATACCTCTTTGCAAGACAGTGGGGAAAGGGACAGCAGATAAAAGCAAGTGCTTCTTGCAGAGCAAGAAAGCTGTAATTACAAATGAACGTGCGAAGGACCGTTGTCTTTGTTGTGTTTGCTGTTATCCTCCTGCTTCGTACAGCTAAAAGCAACCCCTGTCTCACTGAGTGCCCGGAGATTTTCATACGTGGCTCTAAGAAATCCCTGAATCTGGCATCAGAATTGCCAGGGGAGGAAGGTGACAAGGTGACAGCCCCCCAGAGCGTATAGATCTTAAATCTGTGCAGGCACGAGAAAATGCTCTCTGAGTCCAGAGCTAAGGACTCCTGTGGCCATCGGTGGAGCTGGACTCAGTCCTTGCAGAGAGAAAAAGAGGAGGTCTAGAGAGCGTACCCACTGATTTGCTGCAGGACCCCAGGGGCTGGCCGGGGAGCTGAAGCGAGGAGAGCGAACAGGGCTGTAACACCAAGGGCAGCACCTAGCACTGGAAGCAGGAGTTGGCATTCTTAACAGTATGGCAACCTACCTGCTTCCAGTCGTGCATTCCCCGAGTTCAAGGGTTGCAATCCTTTGCAAAGGCTTCCCTGCTAGCAGCAGGTGGGCAGCTGAAGCATCTTGCCGTCACTTTTCTGTCCTTCAGGCTTGCCTTGGTGGCACTTGTCTGACAGATGTCAGCAAGCTGCTGTTTGTTTGTTTGGTTTGGCTGCTCCAGTTTTGGGTGGGTCGTAACTTCCTATCAAAGGTGTCTTAACACGTTCAGCCATCTTCCAGGTTTTTGGAATACCCAGCTGAAAACAAAAAGTCTTGTGTCTCCAGCTCTGTGGATTGCAGAGCCCAAAGCACAGGCTTTCCACACGCCAAGAGAAGAATCCAATCTGCTTATAACTAGTGATAAAAGAAAATTCCCTCAAGATAGAAATAAGCTATGAAAGCACAAGATCGTTACATGTTACAAACTTTTCCTATGGCAACACCACAAAGATGTTAGAACTGGAAGCTGGGCTGAGGTTAATCAAGGAAACGCTATTGACTGTGGTGAAGCGGTGCGGTGCTGATTTACACCCGCTGATGATTTGACCCATTAGCTTTTAGGTCCTAGTCCTCTGCATGCCACTGAAGGAGCGGGTGCTGGTAACATTGTGGGGGCAGACAGCCTCACGGTTAGCAGGGTTTGGGCCAGTGTCTGCTTGATAAAAATGTCTTTCTCCCCAAAAGAGACGGTGGTTTTATGACAGTTTTTTGTAGCAGTCACTTCCCACACCAGTTTTTCTCCTTCCACCAAAGGGACATTGCAAACTCCCTTTGGTTTGTGCCAGCACGTCCCTTTGTGTAACTGAGTAGCAAACCTGACTGGGGACGTATCAAGGTTTAAAAACCCAAAGCTTGCAAACGTGCTTATTTTAATGTTTTGGGGTTTTCTGATTTATTTGTGTTTTTTTTTTTATGTTGTTGTTGGTGGTATTTATTTAATCTGGTCTGATTCCCCAAAACACAGGTAGTGTCCGCAGAAGGGGTTTTCCAGTGATGTCAGGGATGGGGTTGTAGCAGTCCATGTGAATGGACATCGGTGCGTGCAAATGGCTCTTTGTCTCCCTCTCTTGGCCCTCTCAAGGCCATGTGTAGACTTGAACCATTACTGTTATTATTATTATTATTGTTATTTTAAATGAGCATGAGCCCCAATGCACACGGGTTATACACTCACGTTTCAGGCTGACCTCAGCTATTGGTGAATTCATCTTCAATTCAGCAAACAGATTTCAAATGACGGGGAAAAAGGAAGAGGGGAGATATGGATATATCAAAGTGTTTTCATGTAAAATCAGGTGCTGAGCTCTTTAATTAGGGGTGGAGGTTGGTGGGTTTTTTAATTTTGGTTTGGGGTTTGAGGTTGGTTTTGGATGGCTTTTTTTTTTTTTTTTCCTTTTTACTGTTACCTTGCAATTCAAGTTTTCAAACTGAAGCCAGAGAAGTATGGTTTGAAACCCAACTCCAAACTGAATGCAAGAGCTGCTGAGCTCTCTTTGACTTTATTTGGAGTGCTGGGCGCTAATCGCTTTGAAGATCATAAATCTCACATCATTTAAGCCTCTCCCCCAGTCTTTGTAGATGGCCTACATTTCAGGTCTGTTTCCCTCCCATGTTATGCTCCAGGCAGGAAGGGAAGGGTGGAGTGACCTGGTTAGACCCCTTACTTGCCTACCAATTCCCTGCTGTGGCTGCTCTCACCCTGAAAATGGGGAGGAGGGAAACTCTTGCGGAGTTTGAGGTTTTCTCGCAGTTTGTGGGTCAGCCCTGCGCTTTATGAGAAAGCTGCTTTCTGATCCCTAAACCTATTTGGCAAACATTTCTTCCCCCCTCCCCTCTTCAAACTCTCCTCCCACCTGGATGCAACAGTAATTTGTATATGAATGAGAGGGAAAAGGGTGTGTATGGAAAAAGAAGCATCTTCTGCCTTGCCTATCTGGTTTGGCTTTTTATTTAGTGAGTCTAATACTGGTTGTTTCCTGTTTATATCAAGGGAAATGCAGAGAGACAGTAATAAACTTTCACCTTCAGTGCTGGCAACCTGGATAGGGACATCTGCTGCTTGTTGGCTTGGGATCGTGTCCAGAGCGTGGCAGGGACAGAACTGAGTAACTCGGCAAACGTGGCTTCAGAGTCTTGCCGTGGAAGGGCGTCCAGTGGGACCAGAAAAAGGTCCGACTGCAGATGTTGAAATGGGAACGTTTCCTCGCTGTAATGTGGTGATCCTTACCAGGTGATGCTGCTGCGGTCTCACCAGCTCTTGTTTGGTGTATTTCCCAGTTGGTAGAGGCAGCATTCAGCCTTTAAGGAAATACTGAGTTGTTTGGTTTTGTAGATGGCTCTGAAGAGAGCTGTCCTAGAGAGCCAGGTAATTCATCCTGTCTCTGGAGTTAGTCCCTGAGATAACGTTGCCTTCTGGAATTACACACACGGAGCTAGGGCTGATGGTTTTGAGAGATGACAGGGCTTGTGTGCACGGTGTGAGCGTTGTAGCCCAGCACATAGTGCTGTGCATTGATCTGCAGCTGGAGGAAGAAAATATACAGATGCTGAATCACCGATTTATTTTCCATCAGGAAAATGATGTGTAGGATCGTGTCATCTGTTGCTCCTTGCAGCAATGCAGTCTCTGAGCGCCAGGGAGGAATGAAGGTTCAGATCTCCTCTCCTTCCAGAGGAGGGAAGGAGAGGTCCCTCCCAAGCCTCTTCATGCTCTCAAGCACTGAGCTGCACTTCAGCGCTGGGAAAAAATATGTCTCAAAATAAAGCTGAGAGGTTGTGTTACTAGTGCAGGAAAGGCTCAGCAGGATCTGCATGTCCTCTGCAACCAAATATGTCATGTGGTTTCATTCCAGCAGAAGGCTAACCCTTGCAGACAGGCTGTCATTTGTTTAATGATAATGACAGGGTTGATATTTGTATCGATGTGAAGGTGATCCTGCCGTGAGACCTCACAATATTAAGACAGACAAGCAGGCACTACTGTGCTTGAGCAGCCCAGGGCGCAGCACAGCTTGAATTTTCCTGTTGGTTCTTTACTCCTTTTACTTTATTTTCTTTGGTTTGCACCAACCAGGGGATGTAATAAGGATATATATCTCTTTCCAACAGGCCTCCTAGAAATAGGATCTTGGGATGGATTTACCTGGGAAAAGGAGGTAGCTTGGAGATAGATGTATTGCTGGGGCAGGAGAGACCTTCAGAAAACAAAGGGAAGCATACAGAACAAAATAAGGAAATAAGATACGCAATTGAAGTGGCCTCATATTTCATATGCACGTTAGCTCAACACCTACATTTGCACATCGGGTCGTGCACATTGCTGTTTTGACTGCTGCAGATGACTGTAAGGGACATGTTTCAAAATCCCCCTCTTCCAGTGGTCAGTCAGCATTAAATAATTGAGCTGCTTAAGATTCCCCCCAGTCAGCAGAACCAGAGTAGACTTTCCTGGCCATTGAGCGTGTCCGCTAGTATATCACAAAAGAGCAGTGAGGGGCTGGGTCTGCTGAAAAATTCCTCCCTTCCAAAACCAAGTGAAGGATCCCATGTGTTACTGCCCTGCTCTCTGCAAGAGGTGCCAAAGGGGTTCCCCTCCCTCAGGACCTCCTTATCTAACTCATCTCCCTGCCCTGTTCGTATCAAACAGAGCCATTGTCCAAGGAAACTAATTTTTGAGGTTTATGTGGGGTTTTCAACAGTTGTTTTGAGGTAATAGAGTGGGTTGCCTCAGGTCTTCAGAGCTGATGTCCTATAGACACGATACAAGAAATTAAAGTGGGCAAACTGCATCTGAGATCTAAAATCACTGGGGCTCTTTTTCAGTGCCATTAATAACACTCTGACCTTGTTTGGTACTTTCCACCCACACGTCTGAAGGTACCGTGCTAATGAATATCGCATCCTGGTGCCTCTGGAAGGTAGGGAGGTGTTTAACCCTGCCTTACAGACGAGGCAGATACAGACTGACTACCTGGCTTTTCCCAAAGATGCTGAGCACCGTGATTGCAGTTGAAATCAGTGGATGCTTTATAGGACAGTTGCCTGTGGACATTGAGGTGTATTGTAATCCTGGGACCTGCTCCCTAGCAGAGCTGGGTTACGGACTCCGATTCTCTGATTCATAGTCTTGTGCTCAACCACAGACAAGTTCTTCCTCCCCTCCATCCTTTTGAAGGTGGAAAGAAGGGCCTAACTTGCTAGGTAGTTTGTTATTAATATCTGGGATGCAAAACTCCCTGCAGATTTAATTTTGCTCGATCAGGGCTTCCCTCCCCCCAGGGATCTCTCTCATAGTTTTTCATTCCACTTTGTGTTCCCACCTCCCCCTAATCTCCTGTGTTCCCTATATGTCATTTCTGTTCCTGCTTGGCTTTTCCCTGTGGGTAGTTCAGGTTTCAGTCTGCCCTCCAGATTTCCATCCCAGTCCTGTTTTGCCCTCCTCTCAAGGGGAGGTTCACATCCTGCTTCCTTCTTCCCTCTGGGGATCAATTCAGATTTCACTCTCTCTTCTCTGCCTTGCCCCAGGGTATCAGCTCAAGTCTTGCATCTGCTTTTCATCTCTTGAGCCTTCACTCACTGGAAATCAGCCCGGCTGTCCGTATCTGCCTTGACTGACACTGGATCTAAGCTGAGCACCACCTTGGCCTTTCCCTTTTGAAGTTTCCTTGCTCTGTCCTAGGGATAGACTGATTGCATAAATTTGTATGTGTGCGCTGGTTCGTCATTGAAATGCAGCCCTTTGGGAAAGCATCAGAGAAAGCCCTGGCTGGAGGGGAAGTCCTCTGTTTCTATATACGGCACTGCTTTGCTTAGGACAGATATGTAGAGGAACCCCTTCTTCAAGCTGGTTTTGTTCTGGCGCCTTGCAGAGGCCCTCAGATGAGATCGCTGGGAATGAACTCCAGAACAGGCCAGTGAGTCTTGGGGGAAGCTTGTGAAGGAAAGGGGGATGGAAATAGGAGGAAGGAATTTGGCCTTTTAAAATGTTTTCTCAAGAGGTGGACTGAAACCACTGAATTAATTTTATGTTGGCCAATAACAGTTGACAACAACTCAGCATCGCTTCCGAGGTGGCTGGATTGTATCTGTTCCTTACGATCCAGCTGCAGTCCGCTCACAAACTCCTGCTTTCCTGCTCCAGGCTTCTAAAGAGCAACCTGTGTTTATAAGGTATTTCCTACGCTTGTTGCCTCAGTCCACAGGCCGTATATCTTGTACAGCTGTTTCAAAGCTCTCTTAGAGATGAGGGAGAGACAGATAGGTCTTCTCTTCATGCAAATTCCCTGCTCCAACTGGGCTCCTATCATCCTTTGGGAAATACTTTCTAGGCTCGCAGGGGACAAGCCCTAGTTTCATGGACCTGTCTAAAGGGACATAACAATTGTTTCCACAATAGAAACTAAGCTCAAGGGATGGTTGTCACTGTCAAACCACTATTTAGGTTGCCCAGCACCTTTTTAAGCGGTGAGTTGCACGAACTACTGTGCATGGATATGACTCTTCTGCCCACTGGAGGATGGCTCATCGGTAATAAGGAGAGGACTCTGAATTCTTGAAGGCCTTTCATCTGGTGAGCTCCAAGAATTCAATCAAAAGCCTGCACCACCCAGCAAGGGTGGGGCCCTATACCCATTTTGCAGAAGGGCAAGTCATAGCATAAAGAGGTGAAGGTGATGGGGTTTCCAGCAAGGCCTCTAATTTTGGAAGCCTGACATCAGAGTGCACTTTCTCTCTTCCCAGAGGTGCTGATCTGCTAGTGCTCCATGTGAAATCGGTGGGCTGAACCGGGGCCGCTCAGCCCCTGAGGAGCCAGGTGTTGGGTTTATGCCAGCCAGGAGCCCTCCTGCCCAGAGCCACTGAGCCCAGAGGAGGGAACTGGCTCTGGGCTCTCTCCATCACTAGACTTCATTACCTCCACCCAAAATGGAAACCTGTGTGATAGTCTCCAGAGAAGTTGATCTTTCTCACTCTCCCTTTCTTTTTTAATTATATTACTTGTGCGTATTTAATGCAATCCCTCTAGCTGCTCTTCTTGTGTCCCAGTTCCCTGGGGCGCGGCAACTGGTGCCAAAACAACTGTGAACCAATCCGAGAAACCGGTGGAGCTGGGATGGAGCCAGCCCCAGTCACGGGAGCCGTCTGATTCCAAATTAATTCCTTACAAACACGGGATGTGGTGGAGAGTGCCTGGCTACCGAGGGCTACCTGTGCCACGACTCGCTGGGTGGACACTGCTCTGCCCTCCTCCTGGGTGACTGATCCGGGGATGGTGGGACTGTGCAGCAGGGAGGCAGTGCCTGGTATTCAGATGGTTCATGACTGGTTGGCAGCCAGAGGGCATAGAGAGTCCGGAATAATCACAGCTCCCTCCTCCTAAACAAGAGATCCATGGAAAGGTGAAATATTTTCAGGCAGGGAATTTGGAGGACTGTTAAGGGTCTGATTCTGGCCCCAGAAAAGCCCAATAAGGCAACATTGCTGCTGACTTCAACAGGAACATGATTAGGCTCCAGGAAACCTGTGTGAGCATGCAAGAGGGCATGGGAGAAGCCATGAAGCCTGGTGTGTGTGAAATCGGATTGATAAGGAAAGGGGCAGGGATGCAGCCCAGGGTGGGAGCAGAGAAGATAAGCACAAAGGTGTAGGCAGAGGTGGAGTTCTGGAGAGCTTTGGAAGTTGGGCAAGTGAAATCGAGAGAGATGCAGGGAGTAGTGCAACAGTGCATGAGAAGGTTGAGGCAGAAGGGCAGGACCTCTGGGCTGGGGATGGCTGGGAGGAAGGGGCAGGGAGAGTCCTGGAATGGAGACATGAGAGAAATTGCAGGCTTAATGGTGGTAAAATCACTTTCCATGCTTTGTTTGGAGGTTCTCACCATTCTGACCAAGAAAATGGCATCTTCCCCTCCCCTTTTTGTAACCACTTCCAATCTGCCATGTCCAAATGCCTTGGCAGGGAAGGTACCACTTGCCTGAGTACCAATAGCAAGAGCAAAGATGCTGTAAGTGGTTGCTTTTCAATATGCTTTTGCCGGTTCTGCGCTCCCTGGACACAGATCACCTCCCAAAAGCAGTAGCCAGCTCCTGCACTCCCGAGGCTCTTGCCGAGGCTGCAGCCTCTAACGCGAGAGCAGCCCTCGCCGGGACGCGCTTCCCTGGGCAGGCGCCGCTACGAGCGCGGCCGTTCAGGGCACATGCTCTTCCCACCTCTGGGCTTGGTTCTCCACTCCCTTGCCCAGCACCTGCTTTTGAAGCCTGCGGTGCTGCCCATGATCATCTTGAGGTTTATCATTCAACACAGAAGAGAGGGGTGACTTCTTTTTCCAGTTCTCTGTTTAAAAGCAAAAATGCCAGGGCATGCAGTGTCAGAAAGCCCAGGAATGCAAAGCTGAGCGCGGTTCTGTTTGTTTTCTTCTGTGAAGCGTGCAGCCCTGTTACTCCGAAAGTTTTCATTTCGCACTCCACTTCTACTACAGCTAAGGGACAACTGTTAACATCCCGAGCTGAAGCTCAGAGGAGCACAAAGCATATTCGATCATGCCTCAATTAACAAATGCAAAGGCTTCATAAAACTGTGATGCAGGTGTGTTGCGGTTAGGGATTACATTTTAATTTTTCAGTGTGCTGTCATCGCTGAGTTTTAGGATATAGTCTGTTAGGCATTCAGCGTGGGATTAATTCCCCTTTTATCATGCTGTCAGCTTCTGAAAAATCCCACCCTTCGGTGTGAAAGGATATCAGACGTTATAGAGTGAATATCGTTGCATTGACATAAGGGTTTTCTGCTTTCTTCCTGCGTGTCTGTGAAGCTTTGCCGTACGTGCAGGATAGTACATGTGGAAATAGTAATTGCAAGCCCATTATTATTATTATTGCTATAATTTATTATTAGTGTGTTTTTTATTTTATGGTGCCCACGTGTGCAGGTAATTCCCAGAGAAGTACACTTACGCCATGGGAAGGTGGGAAGGCTTAGTTAACTGCAATAGCCTTGGATCCAGTTCTGATACCTGTTTCTGTCATAAAACTTCCTCCCTTCACTCCAGGCGAATCGCTCTGGGGCCGCTGCAGACAGCCCTGTTGTACTGCATAGCACGTTGCGGGGCACTGGGCCCTGGAGGAACCGTGCCCTTTGTCCTCAGCAGGGGACAACTGGTTCAGACCCTCCGTGTGCACCTGATCCTCCTCTAGCCAGGGAAAGAGCCTTACCGCTCTGCAAGGAGGGGAGGGAGGGATATGAGTAAGTCAAACTCTTCAACAGTTGTGAGTTGCTGACTATGAGATAAGCCAGATACGAAGGCAGATAAATATCTGTTTCAAAGAGGTTACCGTCTAAATAGAAACTACACAACAAATATGATTGTCTTCTATCTTACAATAATGACTGCCGTTCCTGCCTAATAGCTGGTGCTGGAGAAGGCTGACATGGCTCTAAGGGCCTCACGCTGGCAGGGTACGGAGATCTCTTATCTCAGATTTGGGGAAAGCATCCGAGGCTCTGGGTGCTGAATCAGTCGGTGGGTCCCACCTTTGCGGAGGGGATGACGGAGCGGTGCTCACGTTACATCAGAAGTGCTCGCCGAAAGGAGGTGTCTTGGGGCTGCACCCCGGCTGCCCGCTTCGGTGCCTAATATGAGGGAGACCAAGCCAGCCTGCTGGTGAGCAGTGACCCTGAGCTGAGCTGAGTGACGAGGAGGGACACAGCCAGGGTCCTGCCCAACCCACGGGACCCGGCGCCGGCCCATCGAACCAACGCGGCTCGGCTGGACCGTCTGTCGGACGGGTATGGGCTCCCACACGGTGAAATCGGAGCTGCTAAGGTGAATCTTTCCAGCTTCCTCATGTACGGCTGGCTTTTTACAGCTCGGCAATATGTCTGCAGGATGTTTTCATGAGCCGAATGTTTGCCAAAAGTTCACAGATCAGTTACAAAACAGATGTACTTTTTTTTTTTCTTCTTCTCCCCTTCTTCCTACTGGTAAGGAAGAGTTTGTGCAGTAATTGCAGGCAGGTTGGGAGATGTTTTCTTCATAATTCTCCTTCTTATGAAATGTTTATGAAACACCTTCCACAAATCGGTTACGCAAGCAGGCTGAAGAGCTTTGATCATTTTCCATCACCCTCAATATGTTTCTTAGTTTGTTTTGCTTTTTGTTTTTGTTTTTAGGCCAGAGATAGGTAAGAAACAACCCATCCTTGGCCAGGCCCAGCAGACATGCTAGCCAAGTAAGGAAAGGACTCTCCTTCCATCCAGTCACCCTTCCTGTGTTTTTCACTCCGATTGCTTGGGGGCAGCTGACCCTATTTTAAGGTTGTGAAAACATCCACTTGAGATTTGCAAGCGTGATTCCCTTCCTATCCCGGAGCAGCCCCAGGTTGCTCCGCGTACGGGTGCCGCCACCTGCCGTTACCTCCTCCGGAGGCTCCGAGCGGCTCCCAGCCCTGCCTGGAGACTCCCCTCCAGCCCAAGAAGGTGCCTGTGGGTTCCCAGCCAGCAGCCCAGCTCCCCACCTCCCCCCGGCTGTGGGTGAGCAGGACCTGTTTGCAGCGCTTTACTTGGTCCCGCGGTTTTGCGAGCTCGTTTTTCCTTAAATAGGGTTATTTCCCCAAGTCACACTCAATGGGCAGAAAGTTAGGTTTGCTCCCGATGACTTCTTGTTCCCCATCTGGCCTGATCATCACGTAAAACCAAGGTCCTGAGGAACCACAGTGGTTCTGCTCCTGATTCTAACTGAATCGCTGTTGCTCACTTGCAATGTCTCAGCGGGGTTCTCGTCAAATACCTACACGAGGTGACTCTGTAATCATTTCTAACGTCTTTGGTTCCTTGAAAACTTTTCTCATATTTGTAGAAAATGCTTGCAAATAGGTGTCAGATGAACTGGGAAAGGAGAAGGCAACTCCTCCCCTTCTTTTATTAATTTGAAATTTACATTATTTTAAGGGAGTCTCATGATATTGAGTGGCCTCGCCCACAATGTGTGTGGTTTTTTGGGGTTTTTGGTTTTGGTTTTTTTAATGTGCAGTTGGTAATATTGCCGGTTTAGCCAGGGAAAAAATGAAGGTGCAGGATTTGCATAAACCATCCCAAAAGTTTTGGATATACCCCGAACTCTTGCTAATGAACAATTAGCCAGCTGCAGGTCTGTTGCAGAGAGGAAGAGGAGGGAGAGGTAAATTTGAGCCTAAACCCAATGAAAATAGGTGCAGGGGAGAAGGATTTGTCAAGAACACCCAGGTTCCCGCCCACTGCGCAGGAGGGAGCCAGAGAATTCCAGGGACGGGGGAAGGAGCAGTGGGAGATGTTGTTGTTTTTAAATCGGGAACCGGTCCTTTGCCAAACCCACCTCCCGTTCTCATATTGTGCGATGCTGGGATGCAACTACACACCCCTTTCACCCTGGAACACTTCCAAATCATTCCGCTTGGCAGCTGTAAAAATTGATTTCAGTTTGGAAATGGCTTGTGCTTCTTCAACACTCCACTCCTATTGGGATCGTAACTTAGGTGGGATCAAGTGCCTTGTTCTCTAAGACGCGGATAACTTTTCTTTTTGGGACTGTTCAGACTTGGATGACGCGTTGTGTGAGGCAGACACACATGAATTGCAAGCAGGGGTAATTTTTTTTTTTTTAATTTATTTTTTCTTTTTGGCTCAGATGACTTCTTTTTAATGCACCCTCAGAAAGAAAAAAGTGCATAAAGCCATTTGTCTGCAATGACTGGATGGCTTGGGGTAACGGTGTATTCTCCTGAGCCTTTTGTCTAACATTTAGTAACTTGGACACTATCCACATTGATAGTGATCGAGAAGATCTTTCCATCTGATTTTTTTTCGCCAGGCTAAGAGGGATGATCATGCCAACCTGAAAGGTAAGAAAGAACTGGAATTTATAGCGTGTATAACTCTTGTTGCAGGGAGCTAGGATTATTGCAAAACTAGTTTCGGCAGTGTCCAGAGCTATAGTTGTAACGAAAGGAGATGTTGTAATTCTCTTCCCTCTGTGTAGTACCTTCCAAAATGCAGAGGTTAGTGTCACAGGGCCAGCTCCCTGCGCTGCAGCTGCAAGCCTCTTGTGACCATATTTTCTGCTTTTCTCCTGCCCCTGTGGAGATATGTGTATGTGTTTGCTTTAGTCAAATTGAAATAAAACCTCCCTCGACCAAAAATACTGGCTTGGGCCATCGTTTTTAGAAGCTGAATTTCTTGTCCCCCTCTGCTGGTTGGAGGCCGTATGACCTAAGGTCCACATCAGCCCTGTAAAACCCCAGCAAGCGCGACTCCGCTTGTCCTCTGCAGTGTGCTGGGCTCGGGGTGGTTTGGTGGGAGATGGTGGAGTTCAGCCCTAGTAGTCAGAGAGAATCTGCAGTGCTGAGCCCGTGGAGAGGGTTTTCAAGACCTGTCCTTTCTGGTGTCCTCCTGGTTTTTCTAGTGGGTGGAAACTGGAGCCTCTTCTTGCGCTAGAAAGGTTTAGGTGAGGAATGGGACTCATGATGTGAGCCTTGTTCCAGGCATTCTCGTGCTTAGGAAAAACTTGAGCCTAAGTTTGGAAATTCTTTGCTTGGATCTTTTCATAGAGAAAATGTGTTAGAGGAGCTCAGTATGAATTTTCTGTCTCCTGTGCATGGCACCTGCGCATAGAGACTCCTCATACAGCTTTCAGGAATTAACCTAAAAACTTCTAAAATCTCCCCAGCCGGGTTCCCCTCTCCTGTCCTAGTCAGCCTTACCAAAGGATTTCAGCTGGTACAAAGTCATGTAACAGTTTTGGGGGGGGACTTTTTGTTTGCTTGGGTTTTTGGTGTGTGTGTATTTGCTTTTGGGGTAGTTTTTGGGGTTGGTTTGTTTGTTTGTTTTTAACGGAGTAGCAATGCTAGAAATTAACATGGAGACTATGGAATAAACCAGAAACAAGGATTCAGTTGTGGTCCTCAGATAAATTCTTCTCTCAAGAATGTGGATTCAGAAATCATGATTTTTTTGTAGACAGAAATCTTCCTTGAACATGAAAGTAGATCAAAATGACCACTGGACAGAGGGTTGACACCTGTGAAGCTTTCCAGTTCTTTTCCACAGCTTGTTCTAGCTGAGGAAGCAGATTTCTCCTCACCAGACCAGTACAATTTCTTGTTGCTTTCTGGCAGAAGCTGAGCAAATACATTCGGTGCCTGGGGTGCGGCATTTTCAAGTCTGGAAGATTACACTACTTTTTTGAGGTCTTCTGCTTCATGACCTTTGTTTTCCCATCCCCTTGTACCCTTCTCTAGTACCTGCAAAACAAAATGAGAGGCTATCTATAGCCAACCCCACCACAGGGTTGCAAGTTGTGATCTATAAAGAATTGCTTCGTGTCTTCCTTATAACTCCACAAAATGCCTCAGTGTTTTGTCTGAGGAAAGCACTCGTATGCTTTAAACCTTGCTAAGTCACTAAAACTTAGTTACTTCCTAAAGTGTTTTAATTAATGTGTTTTAACTGAGCAAACTGTGAGCCTCCCCCTGGCTTGGCAGAGCAGGAGAACTGTGTCAGTGTTATGAACTGGAGAGCAGAACCGGGGAATGACCGTTCTGCAAAGCCGGGGTGGAAGCAGTGAGTCCTGACCTCCTCACTTTTCTCTGGAAAGAGCCCCTTCCCAAGCCCGTCCAGCCCCTTGTCTCCCAGCCGCCCTACGCCTCCTGCTGCCCCTTGTCTCTGCTCCATGATGCTAACAGTTACTTTGCTCTTTTTCAGATTAAAACCGAAGACCTCAGCGACTCCTTGCAATCTACAATCCCCCCCAGGTCAGGTCACCTTGTGCAGGGATCATCAATGATGCCCGGCAGCCAAATCGCAGGGGTAAGTGACTTCGCTGCTTCAGGGATCCAGAAATCTGAGCTGGCACCAGTTAGCAGAGGTCTGGAGAAGCGGCTGGTTTTGAGACGCTTGCCAGATTACATGTGCCTTTTGACAGTGGCAAAAGCAGACTTGAGGGTGTGATGGACATTGAATTGGAAAAGTGAATCTGTGTTGGCAAAAGTCAGCTTCCTCCTCCACCTCTTTTCTGCAAAAAGTTTTACATGGGTTCCAAGGGAGACTGGACACGTACTTGGAAGAGATTTCCTTTGAGGGTTTGCTAAGTAGACAAACCACACTACGCTCAGGAAATCCCTTGAATTGAAAATAATTGGAGGCTGAGACACCACCAAGGGGGTGTCAGATATGCTCGCCCTGGTCCTTCCCATTTCACGAACGTCTGGTTAATGCCACTGTTGGAAATAGGATTCTAGGCTAGATTAACAGTTGATCTGAATCAGTGTAGCCATCCTTGAATGTGTTGCCTAAAACTGATTTACACCAGAGAAGAAATAATTCCTTGAGGGAATTTTTCTTTTCTAAGGTAAAAAATTGGAGTTTAGCACTTAACTCTTGTTAAGTTCTAGTGGGAGTTAGATGCCAGAAGGCCACACAGCTGCTCAGTAATCTCTTCCCTCATTCTCTCGTGGGGTATTCGGATCCCTTACACAGTTCAGGGACTGTCTAATTTCCCCAAAGCTTCAAAACAGTTCTTGAGAAGCTCAGAAAGCTCATCTTATTGAGTAAAGAGTTCCTTTAAAAATGTACCTCTAAAGACAGTTGGTCTTACTGGGGCTTGTTTTGTGTGCGTGTCTATCCCAAGCAAATGCAAACTCTTATCCCCTAATCCCAACGAAAGACCTGGGGCTGGGAGCCCAGCACTATGAAAGAGCATTAGGGTGTAATCCTGGTCTCTCAGTACCTATTGCCTGCCCTGCTTAGTGCAGGGTTGGGAATTCCTGGGAGCTACGTGGCAAAGAACAGGAAACCACCTCGGAGCTGGTCACTGTGTTCGCTGCAATGCGTTTGCTGTTGGTGCAGAGCATCAGGCGCTGTTGGGAATTGCTTCTTTCCCACCTCAGTACATGGCTGGCTGGGAGACCAGCCTTCTGTGGAAAGTAGGCTCTCAGCGTCTGTGAGATGGGACCATCAGCTGCACTTTCCTGTCTAATTTTAGGGAGTTCACTTTCTCAAAACACATTATCTGGAAGAAATTGGAATCCAAGAGGTTTCACTGTTACTTCTAACAGCTAGGTTTTGATTGCCAGTGCCTCAAAATTGTCATTGGCAAGGATTAACTTTTTCAGATAAAAGCAGACAGGTCTCCACACGGATGCCTGTGTGTGAGCACAGAATTCTTCTTATACAGCTGAAAACTTCAGGTCCCAGAGTATGTCTGGATCTGTAGCTCTGCAGTGCATGAATTACACTAATCCAGTGTGTTGGCACCTAAATGAAAAGTGTGACTGGGGTCAAGGGCAGTATAAAAGAGCAGGGAATCTTGACGGGAGAGGTGATGCTGTGTGAAGAGCGGACATCTCTCAGTTCTGTTTTTCCTTTTTCTTTTTCCTGTAGGATATGAGCTCTCTTCACACCCTGCAGCAGCTCGTATTACTTCCCGGTCACATGCAGTCAGTTCCCCAGTTTCTTCTGTCTCAGTCTCAGGCCGGGCAACAAGGTAAGAGCAAGAAGAGCTGAAAGGGGCATTGCTATAAGCAGGTACATATCTAGGAAAAACCTTCGTTCTCATGGCTGTTGCTTTAATGTTGTCTGTTAACGTTTTCCCAGCCTGACGGTGTCTGTTGCCCTGCTATGTTACCAGATGCATGTCCCCGCATCTTCCCCGTGCTGGCTCCCACACCCGGGGCGATGATCCTGCTCCGGGGATGCTCCCGGTACCTGCGGCTTGTGTGGGCCGAGAGCGCCACCTTGGGGCCGGTCTTCGCAGGCCTGGTGGGATCCCGGCTCGGAAAGGCGGGTGGCACCGGGCTGCCTTCCAGCAGCGCAGCCCGCAGCCGCTGCCGGGGGAGCCGGGCGCCCCGCAGCGGGTCAGCGCTCTGCGGGGCTGCCAGGGACCTGCGGGGAGCTGCAGCGGATCCCTCGAGTACCTTAGAGGGAGAGTAAATCCAGAGACGGAGCTGAGCTGCTCCGGTGGAAGGGCTGTGCTGGCACTGGAACAAACAGGGCTAACCGAGCCGGGAGCAACCCAGGGATGAAAGCCCAGAGGGTCGGGGTTGCCAGTGGTTGTTCCCAAATCTCGCTCCAAGCCATGGAGAGGACAGCAGGCCTGACTGCTTCTGAAACACAGTGTAATCAGCTCCACGGAAGGGATGAAAGGACTGAGGACTAAACTTTCTGTCTTCGCCGCTGATATTTGTTACGGCATTTCTCCAGCGATGGGGATACAGGCATGCCATGGACGAAGTTTTACGCTGCTTGCGGACAGGCAAACACAGGCTCTGATCCAGAACCTGACAGATGCAAAGGGACTCGGGCCCTTTGCTCACATTCTTGATAGAGTCCAGCACAGAGGTCCCTCCATATGAACCAAAATTCAGAATTAAAACTTTAAAATCTCTGCAGCTTGAATCCACTGGCAAAGACACTCCAAAAGAAAACCTGTATTGTAGGCAAGTGTGAAACCTATTTCTCATTGACGGTATATAAACTCTTCTCTCTGCCAAATGATGCTGAATAATGTATAAAGAAACTACTTTGTGTATACTTACCAATAATCTAGAATCTAGGTTTTTTTGAAATGACAGGGTCACGATAATCTGTTGCTTACTGCCTGCTCTTTATTCCAGTGTAATAGGAAACCCATTATACTGCAAAATAGAACTTGCTTCCTTTCATAGAGTTTCTTCTGTTCAGTGACTTCCCCTGGCATCTATAACCCCTCCATCAGATGGCCACTTGTTTGGCCATGACCCCTTTTGGTTCCAGACTTGATAAAGACTGGATATTCTGGCCAGTAACTGGCTTGTTGTGCAAGAACACTTCCATTTGAATAGATGATGGCTTCACCTCCCAAGAGGGCACGTGTGCTGGTTTGGTGTCTGTGTTTTAAAGCTGTTTTTAAGCTAGATAAGTTCCCAGGTCGGCTTGATCGTGCCCTGATGTGATTCATTGCACAGCCCTTCAAACAGCTAATGCTGGTGGATTTCGACACGGGGGTGACAGCTCTGTGCCATAAAGGTGGAAGCAAGCAGCCAGGTAGAATCTGGGATACTGTCAGCCAAAATATTGCTGCTGAAATCTTCATCTTACAAAAACACAGCCTCGGTCTCACCAGCTGTCAAACCGGTGATTCCTGAATCCAGTCCATAATTTTCTTTTGAGCTAGAGCTTAGCTTTCGCAAAGGTGTTCAATCATGATTTTAAAGACTCCAAATGACAGAGCATCTGCCATGTCCCTAGGCAAGCCATTCCAGTGATTAATTACCTTCACTGTTAAAAATGTGCACCTCATTACCAGCCTGCATTTGAAATTCAAAGTTGTTCCAGCATTAGAGGAGGCTTATTGAAGCACCAATCTAAATAAATAAATGGGAGCCTGCACATTCGGATCTAAATTAAAAAGGGAAAGACAGAAAGAGGGAGAGGTGAGGGAGTGATTGATTCTGGAGATAATGTTTTTCCCTTTTTTTTAGCAGAAATCCATAAATTTCTACAGTTTTCCCTGTAATTGTCAGTTATAATCAATAGAATATATTGACTGTTTCAAGAAAGGTTATAAATCCTCATTGAATTCTATAGGCTTCACCCACAACAGACTTGAAGAACATAACTAAACTTCTAGGGAGCTACACTGCTTTGGTCACTACTTAATCCTTTAGGACGTTTCCTGTAAGAGGTATAGGCTTGGACCTGGCAGTTTGTCAACTAAACAATTACGCAGTCCCCATAAATACAAGTTTTTGTTAGTTTTATAGATTTTTCTTCTTTTTTCCTTTCATCATTTTGTGCCAGTTTATATATTCCAAAAGAAATTCAATTTATTTGAAATACAGGAGGGTAGAAAAGAAAGGGTCAGATGGCTTCAAAATGACACTTCAAAAATGAAATGTATAGTAGAAAGCAGAGTGGATAGGCTCATGAGATTAACTGTAGGATCAGGATTTTTTTAACAAGATCAAGTGGCTGAAAGTTGGAGTCAGAAAAGCTTATATTGGAAATAAGACGCACATTTTTTTTAACAGCTACAATGATTAAGCACTGAGGGAGATCACCACTAAGGATGTAGTAAATTCTCTGCTGCTTGGTGTGTAAAATCAAAGTTAGATGTCTATGTAACTTGTGCCCTAGTCCAGCCTTAGGTTAATGAGCTACATGCAGGGATCAATGGATGAGATATTTTACCTATATCATTATTGTAATAATCCCTTTCAGGCTTAAAAAGCCATGAAAAGAACCTTTACTTTCTCATACTCTAGCTCAGAGCCATCCACACTTGTAAGGGCTGAAATACTCCTGTTTTGAAAGCGAGCTAACGAACCTTCCCCCCGTCGGAGCCTGACGAGCCTTTCCTGCACGGTGATGTCCAGCTGCCCGGCTGCTGATGGAGGAGCCGGTCTGATCAGACGTGTCTCTTTTTCTCTCCTCAGCTTTGCAGCCAAACCTCCTCTCCTTCCCTCAGCAACAGGGCAGCCTTCTCCTCTCCCAGCCAGGACCCAGCCTGGCATCACAGGTAACTTGCCTCAACACGCAGTCCCACCCCGGGAAGCACCCATCTACAAAAGTGCTGCTTCGTTAGGGGCAGACGGCAGAGGAGGCAGTGTACTTCCCTGGTGGTGTGACTCTGTGCGTCTTTGTTGCGGTTTTAACAGGCTGTGGGCCGTTCTGGACTCCCTGGCTCATCAGTTGAACCCCACTTGGACGTACCCCAGCATTTGCAAGTGGCAAAGCACCTAACTCCATCGGGGGCATCTGAGGAACCCAGTGACCTGGAGGAGCTGGAAAAGTTTGCTAAGACTTTCAAACAAAGGCGAATCAAACTGGGGTTCACACAGGTGAGCAGCCTCGTCCATGGTCAGGGCGGTGTCGCTTGTGGTGTGGACATGTGGGGCTGGGGGACATCGTGGAAGGGGCACGGATGGAGGAAGGGCTGGAGTAGATACAGTCTGGCTTGCTTTGGAGCATCCTCTTCCAAACACATGAAGAGACAACCCCTTCCTAATACTTCATTATCACAACCTCATTATCCGCAACTGCTCCAATACACGAAGGCTCAGGGGTGTGGGGCAAATTCCCATGGGAAGAGAAGTCACACTTTCTCTGGAAGGCAGGTCGTGGAAACAAGGCTGAGCCTATCATGGAAGCAACTTGAGAGGTGGTCTGACAGCAGGAAGCTGCGAGGGGCTTTTCTGAGCTCATGTTGTGATTTGGATCTTCTCTGGCAGGGTGACGTTGGACTTGCCATGGGGAAGCTCTATGGCAATGATTTCAGCCAGACCACCATTTCCCGCTTTGAGGCTCTCAACCTGAGCTTTAAGAATATGTGCAAGCTCAAACCCCTGCTGGAGAAGTGGCTGAGTGATGCAGGTAGGTGACATGACATGCAGAAATGCCACCAGTCTTGGCCAGATGAGAGGATCCATCCAGGAGCCTCCAATAAAAGCCAGGAAATATGGAGCCTGAGCTGATCCCTGGCTGAGCTGGTAACAGACTGTGGATCCCACAGCAGGCTGCACAGCTGCCTTGGTGTCAAACCATGTCTGTCCTTTCTGCCCGGCAACATGGGACTCACATTGCAATTTGGTGTCTGGGGCCGTCCCTTCCTGCCTTGCCTCTTGCTCTGTTGCATGGCCTGGGGCCGATCACTGGGCCAGCCCATTTGGTCCCTCCCTGTGTAAACTGGAAAGAATAGGAAGGGACTTCGAAAGTTCTCAGCGACTAGCCCAGGAGCTGTAATTAGAAAAGGAAGATATCACTGCAAGGGGAATCCCCAGTAGCAGCAGGATTGGGCTGGTGTCCTCTGCTGGCTGCGAACCACTGCAGGAATGCCATTAATCTCATGTGCTTCACTCAGCCCTTCAGGAGCTGCATGTTCGCTCAGTTTATCATGTCAGGAGGTGGTTCAGCTATATGAGGCTCGATCCAAGTGATGTAAGTCAACATCTTCAACTGCGTGAAATTAAACCATTAGAAAATGCATGGTCTGCGTCAAAGCAGGCTGGAAATCAAGCTAGAAAAAGGAAAAATAGTGTGTTGATTAAGACGTTAGCACTCATTTCTTCCCTGATTTGGACACGATCATTGATGGATTTGGGACTGCTGGAGCAATTTAAATCATCCTCAGAGGAAGGAGCCACAATGTAGGAACATTTTACTTATTTTAGGAGGTTCCATAGTTCCCAGAGAGGATCTAAGAATGAAAATAATTCATTATCTTCTTGCATATCTCTCTTCCCCTCCCTCTTTCCCCAGAATCTGCTCCTTTGGATTCTTCCATGAGCACTCCCAATTCCTACCCCTCAGTGAATGAGATGTTTGGACGGAAAAGAAAGAAGCGAACCAGCATTGAGACCAACATTCGCTCCACGCTGGAGAAAAGATTTCAAGATGTGAGGGGAAAATCTTTCAGTGTGTTGCGATCTCTCTCAGGGTTTGGCATTTGCTGAACCCTCGGAAAGGGAGCTCTTGTTTGTTTTGGTAGCAGGTTAAAAAATGCTTGAAGGGGTTAGCAGGAAAAGTGTCAAAAGCAAAGAAATCAGACCCAATTATTTCTTTGGTAAATGTTTTAAAGGAGTGACAATTCCATCACCACACCTGCCCATTGCTGTCTACTGCTCAGTGCCGTAGAGAAAGCCCATCTCCTGCACCCACCGCGGCTCTTTGTGGGTTGCAGACGTGTGCGCAGGACCCGTGAGGCCGTGGTGCCCTACGGAACAGGCGTCCTGTTAAACGGGTCTCGGGAGGCCACAGAACTAGTTGCTCCAGATATTGCTGCTAAATCATTGCAGAAGTGGATCCTTTTCCTTTTTAAGCATCAGGATTTTCAAGGAAAATCCCTGCAGAGAGCAAACAGAGCTTTGAATAGGTAGGACTAAATTATGCATTGGAAATTTTTCATCAAAACTGGCTTTGACCAGCTCTCGTTTTTTCTTGGTTTCTCCCTCGTATCTGATCATATCAAAAATTCCTCCTAAGACTCTTAGTGCGAACAAAAGACAGTCGTTGTCGGATCATTATGAGTACCTCATTTTTAGCTAGTATGAGGCATTCTTTGTAATGGGAAGACTGTCTTGGCATCTGCGCTGGGTGGTTTTGACCCTCAAGTCTTCAGCTTGGGTCAAAACCCATAGAGCTAAATGCTGTCGAATGCACCAGAAAATAAGTGACTCAGAAGAAAGGATAGGTGCTATTATTTCCCTTTATAAATGAGGGATGGAGGAAGAAACAGAAGAAATGGCTTTTCTGGGATGGTGCAGGTAGGCGTACAAACAGCACCCTGAGCTTGTGTCTCCCGTGTAGTGATAAGAAGACCACCAGCCATTAGCTTCCCCCCCAAGCAATGATTTAGGGTGCTGTTAAGATCAAAAAGCATGGCGCTTTATGCAATAACAGGGCCAGGTACGTGACTCATCCCCCACTGATTCCATGAGATTTGGTGTTGAATCAGAAGCACTTTCTGGTTCACAGAACATAATCTCTCACCCAAATATTTACCCTTTGTCTAGGAAGGAAATTTTCTCCCCTCCCCAGTTTACAGCCAACCCCACCCTTGTCCTCTGCCTTTCCAGCAGCAGAAGCATGCATCCATGCTGTGAGTTACAGCTCTCCAGGGCTTTCTTTAACCTCCTGCCCTTTCTCAGCAGAACCCCAAGCCCAGTTCAGAGGAGATATCCTTGATAGCAGAGCAGCTCTCCATGGAAAAGGAGGTGGTTCGGGTCTGGTTCTGCAACCGGCGCCAGAAGGAAAAACGGATCAGCTGCCCGATGCCATCCCCCATTAAATCACCTATCTACAATTCCAGACTGGTGAGAGACTTTGGATTAAGGATGGCATTCTACATGCCATCCCAGAGGAGAAAAGAAAAGGGTGGGGGGATGCAGCAGGGTTTGCTGGGAAAGGAAACAGGACAGGACATTTCCTTGTACACCCAAGTCCCCGAGCTGCTGGCAAGCCCACTCCACCGTCCGGGGGGGGCTGCACCTGCAGGAGTGTGCAGTGAGGCAGCTGGGCCAGCCACGGGCCAGGCATGTGCTCAGCATCCCAGCTTGAATGGGATCTCATGCGTGCACTTACAGAATATTTGTTTTTATTCTATTAATGAGAACAATAGAAAGAAAATACAAGTTTCCTAGAAGGTACAGGTCAGTTTAATTGTAGCATAATTTATCCAAATAGGGGTGCTATCCCAAAACTTTTCACCCTGAGAATAGTAAATCAAAGCTTTCCTAATTTAATGGAGGAGGAATCAGCATTCCATGGAATAAGAATTACATCCACTCATTTTAATTTAGTTGTTAACTCTGAAACCTAATGGTAACCACTTACATATCTGTTTGTTACATCTGTGCAGAAATGCAGAATACGCTTCAGTGGTGCTAATTGTCCTTCTCTCATGTTGTACATTCATGCTTTGGCAGGCGTATTTTCAGTGTCAGGAAGGACAAGGAAAAGAGAAACTGTTGTGAGAGTTGGTGAAAGTGTGTCCTTGTAATCTACTGTCAGTGGTTACTGTGGATAATAAGCTACTATTGCATTTCTGCTACTTAATAGTTGCTTAGTTGCTTCCACATATAAAAGTGGCAGGAACCTCCCTACGGTGTTGTTAGTGCTGGAGCACATGTGAGTGGGAGGGAGAGTATGTATTTGCAAGCAATATTTTATCTTGAAATCTTTTGGGTTTTGGAATTATCCATCAGAAGGCAGGAAAACATCACAAGAAGTTTGGTCACTTGTTGCACAACACACTTGGTCTATAGTCACAAGCACAAAGTGCTGCTTGCAAGCCATGAATTTTTAAAGCAGCCGCTTTGGTGAATAATTTTCCTGTGATGCGTTGTACAAAGTATGCCTTTGCTCATCAGTCATTCTGAACAACGTGTTGCCTTTAGTTAAAGTATCACAGTGGAACAACAAATGCCCCTGGCTCGCTTCGATTGCAGCCACCAAATTAGTAATAGTCACCTGAGAATTCTCACCCATCAAGAACTCCCTAAAGGAAAATGGATTCTTTGTGCCCGAGACCAGAGTGAACTGGGAAGTTTCAGATTGAGAACATCCAGTCTGAAACATCCAAAGGACAGCGGCTCCTACCCACTGGATCTCAGGACTCCAAGAAAGTTTGGCTTGCATTTGATAATTTCAGGCTTTTCCGTAGGTGATCCATAAATTTAGACCTCTAGAGAGAGTGTCGGGCACATGTAACACTCATTCTGGTTCCTTTCCATGGTCCTGGATATGGGAATGGTGCTTCCACACTAGAGCGTGAATAGAAATATCTGTGGGAGCTTCAGATGTAGATAAGAGGTCTGTCTGGGAGCCAGCACACTCTGAAGGGAATGTGAAAGGGGTGGCATTTTGTGATCTATATCCTCATAGTGCCAACTGCTTACTGTTTGCTTCTGTTTCTCTCTAGGTCTCTACCTCAGGGTCCTTGGGGCCCCTCTCCGTCAATCCAGTGCATAGCACCATGCCTGGGACTGGTAAGCCTTGAGAAACCCCTCACTCACCACTCCTTCCCTCCTTTCTCTGCTTTGGCTCTCTGACTACTTGGTTTCTAGGTCACGTTTGCAGGCCACTCTTATTAAGACCCTTGGGTCTGGCCAGGGAAAGTATCCCCACATTAGTGTACAGGGATAAGAACAGCTGAGTCTTTCTCTTGGCTGGAACAAAGCCATGGAAAGCTTCCTGGGCATGATAACATTCCCAGGATAATCCTAGGCAAATTTTACTGGAGTGTTCAGGTTTGGGAGCCAGGCACACCTAGAAGCCAAACAGTAGGAGTGCTTGGGGGTAGGTTACTTCATTTCTTCAGCAGAACGTTGTCAGATCTCCTTCAAGAAGCGCGAGTCACAGTAATAACCGAGAGCGGGACCCTGGAGACCCCCATCCTCCTGCCCTGTGCTGGGGCACGGACTCTGCCTCGCTGCTGCAGGGCAGGGTGGCTCAGATGAGCAGTGGGAGGGGCACGAGATACGGTGGAAGTGTTTGGGCTTGGGCTGTCCTAGGCAGGAGAAGGAGATCCCAGTCTTACTTTGCTTTCTCTGCCATGCAGTAACATCATCGTGTTCCCCAGGGAACTCCAGCCGGCCCTCGTCCCCTGGCAGTGCACTGCACGCCAGCAGCCCCGCCACAGCCCAGAGCAACTCCAAAGCTGCAATGAACTCTTCTGGTTTCAACTCTTCAGGGTAAGGCAGTGGGGGCCACAGCTTGCTCCTTGGCAAGGGCATTGGAGGGCTTGGGAGAAAAGCCATGGGGCCTTAGAGAAGGATGTGCAAGCCCTTAGAGACTCCAGCGATGTGGAGATATGCGGTGGCATGTTCTTACATGAACCTTCCCATCTAACCTGAAGCTTCTTGGGATATGGCTATTTTTCTGCTCAAAGACAAATAGTAAATCCAAGTTTTGCCTAAAAAAACCCCACACTGGGTAAAGAAAGGGAAAAAAACCAACACCAAAACCAGCCAAAAATCTGAATAGAAACACTGGCCATATGGACTGTCCTAAACTAGCTCCTTGTGTGGAGGAAGCAGGGGGAGGCTTATTTTGCTGTTTCTGCTTGGATAAGCCCCTCCACAGCCAGTTTTCTCTCCTGCAGTGGTACCCAGAGAGCTCTGCTGCAGGGTAACTATTCCACAGTGGCAGATGAAACAAGAACAAAGATTTTCCTCTGCCCTGCTTTTAGATGCTACAACAGCACCAAGCCACGCATATGGGCTCAGAGCCCTTCTGGTTATTACACTGAACATGCCTCTGCCACTGTCTGTGCTGCTCAGGCCTCTCAGCACTTGTAGTTTCTGCTGCATCGCATCAAGGATGCTGTTAGTAGGAAGGCAGCAGAGAGCAGAGGGCGTTCCCATAGCTGCTGGGCTTTCTGAGTCAGGGATCATCCCGTGCCATGAATCAGACCTCCTCTTACATGGAGGAAGTCCAACAGCCAGGTAGTGTGAGAAATCACGAGCACAATGGAAGATGTTGCTTAGAAAGCCAAGGGGTTTGCTGTGAGCTTCCTGTGGGAGCAAAGGATCACTTGCTGGCTGCCAAATCGAAGTAAAGTTACAATTGGAATAATGATTTTTATGTCAAGGGGAAACTGTGAACAACATGGCAATTGTAGCTCTTATTCCCTGTGTTGCAAACAGATCTTGGTACCGATGGAATCAACCTACCTACCTCCACTGAGATGACTCCTCCATCATGTATAAAAGGAGCTCTGACTTCTAGCTATGGACCAACTTCTCTAGGAACAATGCTTGGGGCAACATCTGGCGTTCCGGTGCCTTTAAAACGCTGCCAAATGAAGGTCTTGTCTAAGGGAACCCATAGCAGCAGAACTCTCCAGGGACTCAAACTGCAGCTGACCTTCCCCAAGGATGCTCAACGCCAACAGTGACATTGTAACACTCTTCCAGGCATTCACTTGGAGAACGAGCCCTTGCTTAGCACTATTAGCATGAAACGCTGCCCTCTGCTTGCAAACCTCTGCATTCACACTGGATTGCCTGGCAGCCTCTGATCTGGAAGGATTTCTATGTCAGGACCCTCTTTTCCCCTTACTCATTTCAGAGCTTCCCATAAGAAGGGTCTGTCATGCTGTTACTATCACGCACACACACCACAAACCCCCAAACTGAGCCGAGGTTACCCAGTTCATTTCACCAGAGACCCGTGTCTAGACGCGAGCCTTGGTTTTCGACTGACTTCCAAGGTCAATGGCACTGCGCTTTACCCACTACCAAACTCGCTTTGCTTTGAGCCATTCTGCTCTGTTTCTAAAGGCGCTTTTTTTTTTTTTATTTTTCATTTTTCTTCCCCCCCCCCCCCTTTTTTTTTTTAAATTCAGACTCCCCGCTGCTACAGCGATTTTCATCTTGTTGTTAATTTTCCCTGCTCCATATGGAGCTCCAGACATTTCACCTGGAGGCTGTACTAGATTTTGCTGTAGCGATCGCACTTCCGGAGGCCAAAACTGTCATTTAAGGTTCCTGGTGCATCTGTCTACGCCAGGCTTTTCACTGGCACCGGGAGAGTGTGAATAACAAATTGGATGCACCTGAGATTCAGATGATTAGTGTGTTTTGTGAATCTGGGCGACTTGTAAGCAGATAGCTGTAGGGATGGGGAGGGCTAAACAGCTACCCCGGGTGAATCTGTGCTCACACCTTGCATTTGGGATGTGCGGGGAAAGCGCGAGCATCCCGGCAGCCTGAACGCGGAGAGTAACAAATATTTCATCCTGCCTTGTCATTGATTAGAAAAGAGCCTTTAATTTCATTTCACCCCATGTTGTGATTAATTTGCATTCTTTGTCAGAAGTTAATGGAGTTTTTTATGGTTCACTCTGAAATCCTTGAAGACATCAGAGTTGATCTGATGTTTATACAACCGCCAGCGGAATTTTTTCATTTGATTGATGGAGAGCTTGATGTTATTCCAAACGGCTTTTTAAGCTGTTTTTAAGAATTATTTGAATAAAATGCAAGCAAGATATTGTTGTAACGATCAAGATTATCTGTTAAAAATCTGTTTCAAATAAAGAACATGATAAGTAGAAAAAAAGATCAAAAAGACAGGAGAAATGATGAATGCAGAAGATGATATTTGTTAAAACAGATAATCCAAGGATTCAAGTAAGTTCTTTCAAAATGTAGTGAAAGTAAGAGAGACCTTAATTTAAAGGTCTATTTTAATGTAAAGAGTTTGGTTTTTGCAGCATGATAAATAATGGGAATGAATTAGTAAAGAATTTAGTTCTAGTTAGATTTTTCCCTTCTTTTTTTTTTTTTTTTTTTTTTATTCTCCCAGCTTTTTCACCTTCCTTTTCCCAGCAATGCGAGCACAGAGCCCCGGTGTCTCAAACTCGGAGTGACAAGACTGTCAGGCCTGTTAGTTCAACAAAATGATGACATATTACTCGTCTCAAGGAACAGGCATTCTTAAATCCCACTGCAAAGAAAATATAAGTGGATAATAGGAAATTTTATAGCCCAAGAAAGCGTTCACTATAGACTTGCCATTGGTTTGCTTTATAAGAAAATATACAGGGGGGAAAAATCCTCAGTGAAAGAAAACGGCTTTTTGCTCCTCCTGTTAGGGAAAGGTTTGTACTTTTACCAAATCCCCGCATATAAAAAGCATCGGAGAGACGATGCAGAATATTCTGCGTATGCTGGGCCAGATCCTCAGCTGGAGCAGATCAGTTCTGCTGCTCC
This sequence comes from Ibycter americanus, assembly GCA_035590275.1. Classification (NCBI taxonomy): domain Eukaryota; kingdom Metazoa; phylum Chordata; class Aves; order Falconiformes; family Falconidae; genus Ibycter; species Ibycter americanus. The sequence goes on along the minus strand of JAVJGI010000039.1, from coordinate 871,314 downwards.
AGGGAGATCAGGGGACAATGCAGACTTACACCAGCGCTGGGACACGGCTCTTTTTTTTCAGCAGGGCAAGATTTTGCAGATTTTTTTTTTAAATATTATTATTATTTCTGATACCAAAGCTGGGGTTTTTTTGCAAGATTCTGTTTTTATCCTTTCATCAGCAAATCCTACCCTCGCTGTGATTTCTGCAAGTAAGATTTAATTATAGGTCAAAAAGCTACTGTGCAAGCGCTTCCATTTAAAACAGATTAATTTATTTGCTGTATCTTAGTTTGCTAAATAATTGCATGGTTTTAAATGAAGTTGCTGCCTTTCTGATCCCTGTATTAACATGGTCTAAGATTCTTTTTATTATATGTAATCCATACTATTGACTAAATTTGGCCTGGTTTCATTTAAATGTAAGAAGGTTGTCAAGGAAAAAAATATTTAGTTTAACTTGGCATGTAAAGTAGCCATTTTACTGTTGTTTTTTCAATTGACAGAAACATCCTTTAAGCATTCATTTATTTTGTGAGAACAAATTGAGGGCTGGTTACAGCATGTCTCCCAGTAAGAAAGAAATGTTTTTTTCTTCCACATATATCATTATATCTAACCATTTAAAAGACATTAAACACTGTTCAAATGCTAATGCCAAAAATAGTGAATTAAATTACTGTATAATATCTTAAATATGATAGATTTGTGCAAATATTTTTGCTTTTATAATATATTCCAGAAATCGCTGGCAATATTTTAAGTCATTTGCTATTATTTTAAACTCTTACCAATTTCTTAACATAGGTTTCACTGCATATATCATTTGTGAGATAATATGCTTCGGCTTCATTTTACTTTATTATTTTTTTTCTCCTTAGCCAGAAATAAGTTTGGACATAAATTTGATCTGTCAATTAGAAACTTGCTGTAAAATTTGAATTTAATTTTAGTTTTATTTTTTTTCCAGAAGTGTTTTCTTGTTTGAAAATGGAGAGATTGGGGGGGGGGGGGAGAAGAAATTTGTTAGGAACCTCAAATTTAAAGACAAATTTTTTTTTTTTTTTTTTAATCTTCCTGTCTTTTTTTTTTTTTTAATAAAATGTAAAACTGATATTTGAACAATATGGTCAAGCTTGGAAATGTAGGTAATCAGTAAATCATGATTTTATAGTACGCTTTAATTAGCTTATGATCTTGAAAGACTGATGTATACTTTTTTTTTTTGCTTTCTAACCCTAACTGTTACAGGCAGTCTGAGGGACTGGGGTTAGGCTGTGTTCTGTGACCAGCATTCCAGGACGTGTCCTGTGCCTGTTCCCCTGGCTTATGTAAAACCTCATGGTCGCACTGACATGAGCTTCAAACCTCTAAAAAGTTCCATTTACTACAGGGGGGAAATGAACTACTACACATAATTGCCCATGGGCACATCTTTGCGGTCAGGATGTAAGTTTGTGTTTTCCAGTTAGGTACGGCATTGCCACCCTTCCCAATGTGTATTGCGTTAAGAAAATGGCTTAATGCAACAAGCCCTTTTGTTGCACTATGTGGCTGTTACCTTTTGGACTGTGGAAGTTGAGCGAGATCCTGAAACGAGATCCTGAAATGAGATCCCTGAAATGAAATGATGCTTGTTGCCATGAGAGCTGCTTATCAGGAGGGGGGGAAAAACCCCAACCATCCAGGAGGAAATACTGAAATGTCTTCGGAGAGATTTTTGCAAATACATATGGATCTCCTGCATGAGTTGGTGCTTCTGTGGAATGGCAGATGTTCCTCTTGTGATTGGAAGGAAACATTTCTCCCAGTTACAATTCCTGCAGTGGATGCCATTGAATGAGTTGCCTGAATGAAAACTTAAACCTGGAAGATCGGCTCTCCTTAAGGAAAAAAAGCTAGCGGTAGGTGGATCGATTGGCGTGGTTGGGTTGGTTTAGGTGCCCCTTTGCTTACTGTCAGCAAATACTGCATTTACTGAAAATTTACATCTCTCTGTGCTCTGAGCGGGCTGCCTTGGCTGAGATGAGGAGGAGATATGTACCTGCTCCCCACGGCTCTGTGAGGTGGTGAGGCACCTCTGGAGGTGGCCATAGTGGTCCCAATGTTTGCTCTTTGCTCTGTCCATGGGCTGCTAACGCAGGGGTCTCCGCCAGGGGCCAAGGTCTGCATTTCCAACATGACCTGTAGGAGCACATCACATGCGACCGTTTCCTCCTCCGCTGGGTGATGGTTGCTCAGTGTAGTGAGGAGCCCCAGCAGCCAGAATAAGAGTGAATGATCTGGAGGTCTAGGCAAGTGTTTCCCTTCCATGGCAGCTGTTCTTCTGCCAGCCCCATGGAACTGTGCATTTAATTCATGAGAGTGCAGTGCTACCTGTGGCGGGCAGCCGAATGATGTAGGAGAGGGTGCTTATTGCATAGTGTGGTGCCTCAACCCACTCAGCACCTCCGTTTAGTTAGAAAACTACACTCATACAGAGCATTTTTGTTGCTTTGGGTTATTTTCTTTCAGATGTCCCTAGAATTGTCTCATCTGTAGCGATCACACTTGATTTTGCAGCTCTTTGGGGAAAGCTCAGGATTTTTCTAGATGGCTTCCAGTGGCAGGCTTTAGCAATTTTCCCCTGTTTCTTTCAAGCTAGAAGGGCCTGGCAGTGAGGAGGAACAATCCTGATGGATATTCATCTGCTGCTCTTCAATGCTTCTGGTATTAGAGGCTCCCTTGTTTCCTTAGATGATTTGTTCCTCTGCTTTGTTATTGGAAAGGTTTCCCGCGCTGTAGTGTATAGCAGTAGTTGTGTGTGTAGTGGGCATGGAGAGGAGATGCAGGAGCGTTGGTGGTTGTCGTCCTTGCTGAAGACCCCAGTTCTTTTGGTGTCTCCCTTCTAGATTTCTGGCTGTTCTTATAGTTTTCCTTTGAGCTTCCTCCAGCTGGCCCACGGCGCTCTGGGCGCAAAGGCTTAGCCCAGTGCTGCACAGAGAAAGGATAACCTCGCCAGTCTTCAGGCTGTCCTCCTCCCTGGGCATCCCGCTGGGGCATTTGTCCTTTTGGCGTTCGGGGGATTTTTTTGGTAGCATCGTGGCATTATTCCTGCTCAGTTGTGATCGGTTTTCCTCTTCCGTAGTGTCCCCTAGGTTCCTCTGGTATTCCTCTCTGTTACCTCAGTGGTCGTTTCGCTAAACTTGATAAATAAGGGTGGTGTTAAGCAAGAACTGGTTAGAACTAAACCCCCTTCCTTTATTCGGTTTCTGGCTGACCACCCGTTGTTCTACTGACTGCACTTTTTGTGACGCTTGAAACAAGGTCTTACACAATGGTTTGCTAAATTTACTGTCTTTCCTAAGACTTGCTTGTCCCACATGCCTGCTGCCTGAGAATGTGTTAACATGAGCATCCTGGTCCTACTCCTGGGTAGTACTTATTGGTGGCTTCTCACATTACCTCCATATTTTTCATGCCCACTTCGTTGAATTGTGTTACTGAACTCTGGTAAACAGATTTCTGTGAGAAGTGGCTGCAGTTCAGTGGTGGATGAAATAATCTCTTTATATAAATTTGTTTGTAGACCTCTGGGAATACCAATGTAATATAATTGTAAGAATATATTTAATATTAAGGTTGTTGTGAATTGTCTTTTTTTAAAAAAAAAATTTATTTTTATCTTTTTATCTTTTTTTTTTTTTTTTTTTTGTCCTGTATTTTGTGACAGTGGTTGAAGTTTGCCATTTGCAAAATCCACAGATTGGGATGGGGAGGGTGGTTAGAATAATAGGAACAAATTAGAGGGGGTCAGTCTTGCTGGTTTGGTGCTTTGACTTCTTTCAGAAGTATAACCGATTTCAATTTTGCAAGAATTTGTAAAATACATCTGAAGGTCAGGCTTTCATTTCAGAGGAAGAGTAAAACCCACATGGAAATGTAGTACGCTTTCATGTTTCTTTTCCATTTATACCAAGTCAGAGACAAACAAGTGTGCATTGGTCATTTGTCAGTAGGAGACGATGTTTGTAGTTTCTTATTTGTAAAGATTAACGATAAATTATATGTACTTTTAAAATCCACAGTTTCCTAGATTAGGAAAAGAATGTTCTACTGTGAAGCCTCCCTTAAAAATCATAACTGTATGATTTGTTGGTATATGTATTTTTCTATTAAAAAAAAAATCACTAGCTTGAAAAGCAGTATATACGTAAAGAGAAAATTTGTTAACTGATATGGGAAGATCTAACCCTGGGTCACCTGCAAATCTCTCAAACAAGAGCTCCAGGGCAAGTCCTAATTCCAGAGAGTAAAAGTGAAAATTAAAGCTATAGCTAGTGACTCCTCTGAGTTACCCGGGGTGGGTTCATTTGGGTTTCGTTGATTGTGCTTGTGAATATAATGTGAGAGGGATGGTAGAGGTCTTCTCAGCCACTTCCCGTCCAGAGTATCTCCATGGAGACAGAAATATAACCTGATGGTCTGTCAAAAGTTTCTTTTCATAACCAGAGGCATTCAGTAAATAGCAGATGAAGCAGGAGGCAAACTTTTGCATTTTTAACCAACTTAAAAAAAAAAAAAGAAAAAAGCCATTTGGAGAATGTACTTATGGAGTAGTTTATCCAGATACCACTGATATTTCATGACCTGAGAAACAGACTGTTAATGCGATAGATTTATTTATCATTTGCCCTGCTTCTGCAAATGATAAACTGTCACATGCACTAAGTAAACCCACAGCAAATACAGTAGAGGTTCAAAACTTCCAAAGGGCTGATCTCATCCTGCAAATTCACACCGGGTTTGGTTGCGTATGAAAAGCTTACAAAACCTTCTGACCAACTGGGCTTCCCAGCGATGAACAGGGCAAGGGCTCAGACACGTTCTGGCATGGCTGAGGGAGCATGTTGGTGGTGGAAAGCTTAAAGTGACCTTTCTGAGAGGAGGAGGATGTTTTAATGAGCACATCAAAGCGTTCCTTGATATTAAAACGTATACTGCGCCTTTTTTGTCTTCCTTTGAAGCAAGGTTTTCAGTTGTGGCGTTGCTACCATTTCACTATTTGAAATTCTTCATGGAAAGTACAAAAACATGACAGTGGCGATCTCCTCCCTGATCCCCGAGTTTCTAAGCATCACATGGGGTAGCAACGCACCAAATGCTCGAGCTTTGGAGCTGCCGCCACTGCGCTTGGATCCCTCGAGACGAACCTGCCTCCTAAACTTCTTACCTCCCAGTGGTGCACGAAAACCAGACGGTTAGGGGAGGAAAAAAAGGAGCGTGGGTGAACAGGAAGATAAAACATTTTATGTTGAGTACTTTTAAAACTGTTCTTAATGTGCTATAAAACTGGATGCTTCACTTTTTCATGAACTGTGTGCAAAAGGAGAAGCACTGACTGTAAAGTTGTCGTCAGTTAGGTTTGGTTTATAGTTGCAGAGGCTGCCCAATAATGTCATCTTGGAAAAGGTAAACAACATAGTTTTAACAGTGAAAAATATGCCTAATATAAATACAGCTAAGTTCATTGCTGTTCAGAACTTGAAAAATATGACTGTAACATTGCATTTTCTAGTGGAGTTAACAGAGGAGCACAGTGCAGCCTTACAAGCAATATATCTGAGACAGAGAAAATAGGTAATACATCTAACTGGGGAGTCTCTGTGGCATTCGCGTAGAGGAAAGCACAGTAGCTTTATTTAATTGAGAAAATGAATCAATTACAATGATGTTGCATCATCAAATGCAAGTGAAATAGCAGATATGTCATTACATCGGGTAACAGTGTTAAAAAGTAATTGAGTGTCTTAAGCATTTTGAATCAATTCCAGGTACTGGCACAGCTACCTTAATGCAAAATTTATGAAGATGATCTCAAAATAATATGTTGCCATCAAAATTGTGTAATAAAACCCAGTAACAACGTGTGTGTGAGTGAGCACACGTCTCTCCCTCTCGCAGAAGCTGGGCCTGCTGCTCTGGTGGAGAGTTGCAATGTCACAGGAACAGTTCTGTAATACTTTGATTTGTGTTGCTTTATTTGTCATTAGAAGCACTCAACGCTTTTATTAGAGATAATGTTTTAAATCTTGTTCCGAAATTGGATGTAGTCGTATCTGTGTTTGGGGCTACTATATATGATTCCACCTCTATTCCTTTTCATGACAAGACCTATTTTTCCAGTAAGGAAATGTGACTGATACTGTGTTTGGATGAAAAAATGAATCGCCTGTTCATGTGCGCTAATCTAAAGAAGCTCCAAATCATCCCTACTGAATAAGCGGAGTCTATTTTGTCATTTAGCATCTGGAAGTGAAGTATGGGTGGGAGGGGGGGGAAGTCTTTTTATATCCACAGAATATTTTGCTTACTAGCAATAATGCAAAACAGCAAATTTATTCTGTTGAATTATAGTAGATTGACATTGACCATTAAAAAATATAATGGGCTACTTCTATCTATATTTTTTTTTCCTTCCTTGGAAAAAACAGAATTATATGCAGAAACTTTATGTGTATATTTGTGCGCTACTAATACGATAATGAAAGACTTCATGTGCATAATACCAGCTATTTTCTTGGTGCTAGTTTTCAGCCTCCTCTATATTACATTTTACTACCTGTAAAGTATTACTAGAGGATCCTGCCTCTGGCTGGGTACTGGGGGAGAGCGCTTCCAAAGCTGATGGCAGCCCTACAACATTCATCATCATGGCACTATACAACAGAGAATATTAAATGTAAGGGGCAAGCCAAATAAACTGTTCGAACAGAAGACAACATTTCCACTAAGGACTGCATTCTGTTTACATCGTGATTGGGTCGGGTTGCAAGCAACTTTGTGTCTGTTTAGGAAAAAGACGTATCTAATTATCCACACCCATTAGAAACGGTACACATATACACATTATCAAAATACCAGCGTCCCTGAATTCGGTCAGATATTTTGCATTAAATACCTGCTCTGTGCTTTGTATTTAATTGTTTGTGTTGTAATTCCACCATTGTTTCTTTTTGTAACCAAAAGGTGCTTTGCCAATATGGCCCAGAATATTTTGTAGCTCCCTGTAAGCAATCAAATGGCCTGTTACGACGAACTAGTAATTAATTTCCCAACCAAACCGATGTTAAGAAATTTCAGGAAGGCTCAGAAACAACTGGTAACAAGTCTTTCCTTGGCCATTTAAAACAATGCAAAGTTCATCAAACTTCGCGCAGCCTCACAGATGGCAATGCTCTACTTATAGGCAAAGTAAAACTGGGTTGGAATATATGAAACTTGGGTAAAAGTGGAGTATTAAAGGCTTTCCTGAGCAGCGGTAGATACTTCAACCACATAATTAAAGTTTTCCTCACAAAAAAGGGATTGTGAGCAGAGTCTGGCAGCAATCCAAAATTCTAATTTCTGACTATGATTTAATTTCAATTTTAAATAAATCGGTTTTTAATTTAAAAAGAGTGAGCTTCATAACATTAGCAATGATTGCAACATTAAGCCCAGTGTTCACAATCTAGCAATATAAAACATTATTTATATCTGAATCGTAAACAGCCTTTTGAAATGGATTATGGTTTTTCTTCCTATTCTAATACAACCTGGAGGGTACTAAAAAGTGTTGTGTGAAATTAACATTCTGCTGACTTTCGCCTATAAATGAGAAGCGAGCTATTAACATTTGTGTATTTTCATTATGTAAATTGTGTTAACACATGCCCACAAATTGCCACCAGCGATGCAATAATTTTCTCTCAGTGATCATAATGTGTCCAAGTGAGTCATTTTGATTATGACATGCTAATTACATATTGCCTTTTTTCAGATTCAGAAAAACCAGGGATCTTTAATGGTAAGCTTTATGAGTTCAGAAAAAAATTCACTTTTCTTTTTCCTGATGGCTGCTTCCCCTGCATGCTTGAATGCCTTGTTTTAAACTTAGCAAATTGCATTTTGAAGAAAATGCAAACCTTTAACTGCCTGTATTAGATTAGGTACCATTAGAAATAATAGAACATCCTGAGCATCAATGTTTTTATAAGAGTTTGCTGCTGTTGATTAATCTTGCTATGTTTTATTGCATTAATGATTTTTTCTTTCCACTCCACTGTAAAGATATTGCATATAGGCTAATACTTTTTCCCTCTCTTCTTTCCATTGCAGCCTCTCCAGTTATTGCAGTGCATTGTTGATGAGGTGAGTCGTCGTCTTATGTGCTTTCACTCCTAAAGTCATTCCTAATGGAGTGGAAAGCTTATATTTTGTTTCCTAATGAAGCACAATGCCCAACATCCTCAGAGCACAAGTTGCCTTGTGCAGCTTGGAGCTGTCAAACATGAACTGGCCCTGTCCCACTTTATGCTGTTTTTTTACTCTTGAGTCTTTGAAAGACCCAGTCGTCTCAAAGGCTAGTCCTTTCAGCTATTTCGGCCCTGAAGCCCCAACCTCATCGTGCGAGTTGATCCTCTGCATTTGCCAGATGAGTCGGAACAGGGACATTCAAGTGACGGCACACTTTATAGCAGGCATGTTTAATGCAGTTTAGGTAGGCGAAAAGGGTATTTTGACAGCGAGAGAAAACCAAGGTGTAAGCAGGGAAGCATCTGAGTGTCACTAATCATTTTTATTTTGTCAGAAGGACAAAGTCAAGAGCTGAGATGCAGGAGATCCAGATGTGAACCACAGACTGAATTTCAGTGGCTAACGTCACGTTTCTCAATTGAAACACTTCTTTGCAGCACCCGTCTCCCCTCCCAAACAGAGGCGTAAGCAGGGGTCCCAACTCCTGACAGCAAGGCACTGGCCGAGGGCAGGCTGCTATCAGTTTTGCTTTGGTTTTAACATTTAATAAGATGGTGATGATGATAATTGGGAAGTTTGAACAAGTTAAAAAAAAAAAAGCCATAACTTTTTCAAGACTTGCCTCAGCCTCTAGCAGAATGTCGTTGCTGGCTCATCGGGCTGGAGTCTCTGGGTGCTGGTGTGTCCATTTGGACCAGTCAGCTGCTTCCAACCTGTCCCGTGTAACATGTTTGTTTAGCTTGATGTAAGCCCACAGCCAGTGTGATGCCCAAGTACTCAGTTCTGTCTCCATCTGTAACTGCTACTTGTATGAACTGCTAAACCCGCTGCTCTTACCTGCGGTGAACGCTTTTGTCCTTTTATTAGAGAATTACTTTAGTGGCTTTGCTGAACTTCTTTTTAAAAGTGACATTTGGGCCTTGAGAGATGCAGTTAAATTAAAATGAACAAGTATCCTTTGTGTAAAGGAAAGAAGTCCTCCCAGTCCTCCAGCAGTTCTAGCTCTTTTGCCTGGCTCTTTACGATGGTCTGGTTCTTTGGGAGGCTTTTAGGCAATTCTGTTTCTTTCATCTTTTTCATCCATTGTTATTCCTGTTACATACATCTTTGGTTGAGGCATGTAAATTCAGAAGCACTGATGCTGTACATACCACCAGCAAAAGGCCATCTCTATCCTAAAGAAGGTCAGTTAAAGATGCTCTTATTTTCATCTGTGTTTTGCTACTGTTAGGCAAATTACTTTTAAGTGGGCTGGTACTAGTGGCTAAATCTAAGCTTGCTATTCTAAAATGTGGCCCTAAAGAGCTGCAGGTTATGGCAGAGCTTCTTGCAGCTTTCACATCTTTTCCTCAGGATTAGAGTTGCTCCACAAAAACTTAACCAACGAACTTTGCAGTCTGTAAACATCTGAGTGCCAAGCTAGCTTTAACATTAGCGTGTTGGTGTTTACTTGTTTTAACTTACTTTATGTTCCACAGCATGCCACGGAGCCATCATTCTCCGGAGGCGGTGGTTCAGGGTGCACTGTGCTCCTGGGCATGTTGAGACGTCAGGTTACAGAGCACAGCTCAGCTGAAAGTTCTTTAAGTGCAGATCGCTTTGTTTTGCAGCACACTCGATGTCTAAATGGAAGTTGCGTGCCATAACGTTTAGAGCCCGGGGGAAAGAGGGGAATGGATTGGCTCTGTAGTGTTATTTGCTCGGTACGTGTATATTGTTAGGGGGTCATTTAATAAGATATATAGCGTTTAGATAGTGGCTGCCACACCTGGAAGTGCAAATTCTTGGCGTGACGGTGTCTTGGAGGACATTTATATTCAGGGGTTTTTTTGTTCTAGCTCATGGGTTGCATTGACTTTAACAGGTCCTCCTGCCACCCCTAGCCCTGTCCTGTGTACAAGGGCCTCAAAGCAAAATGTGTTTAATTTAGGACTATTTTTTTTCCCCTTCCTTGCTTTGTCTTCTGTAAGATGTGCTTCCTGGGGAATAACGGAGGGACCTGCTTATTTGGCTAATACGCACTCTTCCTTCTACAAAAGGACTTCTGAGAGGGAAAGTCTCTTTGCTATCTGGTACCATACAGCTGTTGTTGCTACCATGTGTATTAAGAATTAGAAATGCTTAGTGTTGTAAGACTGATTATTTTGGGTCAGATTCTCCCCTTGGCTGTAAGGAGGTCCTAAAACTCACAGGAGGCAGGAGCAGAGCCCCTCTCCTGCAGCTGTGCTGCGCAGCCCGTCCCCGTAGGAACCCCCAGATACTGGCGCAGAATTCCCTGCCCACCTTAATGACGATCAGAACAGCAAGTGATGATCTGTAGCTCGCCTCTTCTTCCAAACAGATAGGGCACAGCAGTGTTCCCGTAATGGCACGGCTTCTGGATGAGCCATGGTGTCATAGCGTATGGCAGGAGCAGATCTGCGAGGGTGGGATCAAGCTGCCTCAAGGATCTTTGGTTGCCACATAGCTTCGTGCCATGGTAATAATTTGCTGAAGTTGTTGCAGTTGAAAACTCTTGAGCTGTTTTTGCTGAAATCCCTTAATACGTCTTTTATGTGACAGAGAATGGTTTGGACTTCGGGCTCCTAGAACTGTGATTAAACAGCTCTGTGGAGGAGAGCGTTTCTTAAATCAGCTCTTTGCCAGCAGCGTGCTTACCCCAGGCTTTCCCCCTGGAGCTGGCTAAAAACTCCAGAGCCTGTTACAGGAGAACTTAGAAGGTTTTTTAAATGATGGAATGGAGACCTTGATTCTTTTTAATAGTTGCTTATTATAATGGTAGTCATTGGGTTTTGTAGAACTGCTCCATGTTCCACCAAAACACAGCAGGAACTCAAAAGTTAATTTTCTCTTTATTCATAATCATTAATTCATAGGATTTATTGATGACTGAGCTAGTTAAGAGGTTGCTTCTGTATTACCTAGGTATCCTGGACTTTTTTCAAACTCTGTAAGGTGGCGGACTATGGAATAAAAACCATCCATGGGAGTTTTTAGATGTTCTGCAGTAGTGAGATTTTTGCAGCTGTTTTTAAACCCTTAGTGGCATATATGAGACATAGCAGGTCACTTTGGCAGTTTAAAAAGTCTGTTTGTTCATTTTCTAGGACTTAAATTTCCTTGCAGAAATTCTGCAGAATGGGTAAGTGATTTGAGAAGCAGGATAATTTAATGAGAAAACGTCAGGCTGCCTGACTTTTTGTTTGTTTGTTTGTTTGTTGTTTTTTGGGTTTTTTTCGTTAAATTATGTTATTGGTCCTTTAATGGCGTTGGTTCTGGGATTATTTTTTTAATGGGAAAATTAGCGAGGAGCATTGTGTGAATAGGATACATGCCTGCCAGGACCTTTATTTTTTAACATGTGGTAACTTATAGTGAAATCTGATCCAGCTACAAATAAGATACGCTCATTTAAGCAACGGTCCTAATCATAGCAGCATCTCCCACCATGTTAAGACTCCTGCTTCTGGTCCAAAGATGAGGATAGGCTAGTTGTTAATGTAGTTCATCCTGCAACACAGCCAGCAATAAAGGCAGTCTGCTGTTATTTGAGAGCTGAGAGTAATTTAATATTCTATCACTCAACTTAGTTTGTCTCCAACTCACCGAAATGCTACATGGAAAGCACTGAGCAGTGCAGATGAATCCCTATTGGAAAGGACATGCATCACTTGCTGTGCATGCAGTCTTTCCAGAAACACTCCAACATGAAGGAGAATGGAGTCCTGCTGGAAGCAGGAGCCATTGCCTGGCTTGGAAGATGTCCTAGATGTGGCCCTATGTTTCATGGTCATGCGGCCAAAGAATTTGCAATGCAATCTACTCAGCAATGGGATCACGCTTCAAAAGCGCTAGGTGCATTTAAAAAAAAAAAAAAAAAAGTTTTTGACATCAGAATCTGTTCCAGATGCTAATTTAGAAATACAAACAGGAGAGACCCAGAATAGTACCATTAGCGTTGCTGGCCCCAGAAATGATATATTTTAGAAATGCAGACCACCCGATTTCACTTAGTGGGTTGACTCTGAAACCTAAAGATTGCAAGTGAAATCGGTATGCTTTTTCACCTTTCTGCTGCTCACAGTCTCAGAATGCCTCCCATGATTATTTTTTTTTAAGCTGACAAAAAAAAAAATAAATCTTAACTGTTCCCTGCTTAGCCTCCAAACCTCCAGCAACCTCTCAGACAACCTGCATGGTCCAGTTAAGTGTTCCCTTTGCTGATGTCTGCAAAAGTCACTCAATAAATCAACTTTCACTTCCAGGCAGAGATTATGAGAACCTTAGCCTTGATTATAATTATGCATTTTCATTTTAATGCGTTAGAAAATTCTCAGTTTAAAAGGTAATTGAGGGCGCTCTAGATTTTCAGTTTGGTGAGCAGTGGGTTACTGGGTTCTGCAACTCTGCAGCAAAATGTGGGGTTAGGTTTTCAGGAACATCAGAGCTCTGATCACAGCATATTTTTGCATTCCTTGCAGTCAGTTGAGAGGTGGCGTTGTTTTCAAGATTCTTCCAACCTGTAGTTACTTATTTCCCTGTTACCTTGATGTCAAAATGTATTATGTAGGAAATTACTGTTTAGTTACTTCCTCAGCTGTATGTATTCCAGATGCAGTATTTCTAAAACCTTCTGAAAATGTCATTTTTCCTGATTGCTAGTCAGATCAGCATTCAGTAAAACACCTAGGCGACTGCAGCTTGCGTATGAAGATCCCAAAAGGCCAAACGTGACAGCTCTGTGTTTTGTAGCACGTCAGCTCCCCATCCTTTCAGTCCTGTGGTTTTTGGCTTTCAGAGTATCTGCTCTGTATCCAGAGAATGTTGGACAGACAAAACTCGCACTGTGGAATGCATCCAGCAAGCAGTCCTCCTGACTTAAGCAACTCCTTTAAATTTTCCTTAAGCTCTCCAGGGCTATTTTGTTTGACCTTTATTTAGTTAGAGTATCCCTTCTAGGAAAGCAATTATTGCCAGCCCCTTGGGTGGTTGCTGTAAACCAGGTTTCACTGTACTGGAGCAGTTGTGGTCACAAGCTCTGTAGTTAAGCATCAGCTCTAGTTTCTAACCCTTTCTTCTTCATAACCTGAAAGAAATTAATTTTGCTTGCTAAGTTTCCATAGCTTGTCTCAGTGTAATAGTGACTTAGGTGCTGGTTGTTTTGGCTTTTTTTTTTAACTGTATTGAATTAGGGAGAAAAAGAACTCAACTTTTGTCCATCAGTTTTAGTTAAATTATTGTATTATTCCAGTTACATTTGGAGCTCGAGGAGTGAGGACTTTCAGGAGCAAATCCTCTTCTTACAAATAGGAGGCAGCATTGAAAAACCTGCCTGTTTTGATGAGTCTGGAAGAAATGTAAAAGGAAAATTAATTAGGTGTACTCGTGAATCCGTACTCTGATAGCTTCATGAGTAAGTAGTGAGAAGCTTTCCATGAGTTTCTTGAGCATTTCTGTTAAGTGCCCCCACAGAGATACTCGGTCTCACAAGACTGCAGTTTAATCTAGCTCAAGGACTTTACAAACTCCACAAATCAAAGACCTCCTTTTTTTTTTTCTTTTTAAATTTGTACTCTAGAAACATTTAGCAGCATCAGTTAACGCTGATGTAGTGTTAATACTGAGCTGTGAAGCATTTTAGTGTCAATAAATTTTCAAATTTTCCCATGGAAAAAATAGCTTGCACTTAATACGTGTATCCTATGTAGCTGTTTCTGTCCCCTTCTTTTTTTACCTGGTTGAATATATGCCTCCATTTAGTGCTACGGCATAGCCTTAAAAATTTGCAGGATGTTCAGCTTGATCAAATAGCACGATGAAGACCACTGTCTCTTGAGTGCTGGATTTCTTAACCTTATGCATCAGTGCCACATTTTGCTATTTCTGTAAATGAAGAAGAAAACTCCAAAAGCTCAGGATGAAACCAGGCTTTATTTTTTCTTTAGGAATTTCTCTTTAGATTCTCAGGTATTGATTTAAGTGTATGAACAGCTATATTTAACCCTGAAAATTTCCCGGGTGTTGAAGATTTCTGTGCAAGAAAGGCTGGTGTTAGGATATACACACATGTGTGCGCATGTGTTCACAAAACCACTATAATTTGTCCTGTGAATAAGTTGTTTTAGGGTATACTTTTATTGAGACAGAAAGTGTGACCTTACTAGTGTATGAGATTCAGAGACTTATATAGGAACAAGGTAAAACCACAGGTAGGAATTGCTGAATAATTACCTTTAGACCAACCTGAGCAAGAACCTTCCCAAGAGGGCAAGCTCATTTAATGGTTCCTAAAACTCAATCTTGTGGATGTCAATGGTCATGCTTGATTATTTGCAGCAGTGTTTTATGAAAAAGCAATAAAAATGCATTGGGAGTGTACAGAGGAAAAAGGGAACAACAAATGGTTTTAGTTTTTCAATTGAGTCCCTTTGGTGTGCACAGGTAGAGGCTACGTTTCATGCTGCTGTGCCTTAGCTATTTGAAATGTGCGTATGTGTGTGTATCTACCCAAAACACTGCTGTGCTCTGCTAGCTTATGATCGACAAGAGACCAGCAATGAGAGGAAAAAATTCTTATGTTTGTTTTAGAGAAAAAGCAATTACAGTTACGGTTAAAGGATTAACCTGTTTTTCCAGCTACCTGTATGCTTATCTGCAAGGCCCTTTGGAGAGCCACACTAAAAAGTACAAAGCTTGGCAAGAGGTAGAAAATGTCATGTCATACACTCTAGATTATTCCTGATGTTAATTACACTCTTCTGCTTCTTTCCTTCCCTCTTCTGGGCTCTGAAAAATATCCCACAGTAGCAAATGCTGCAGAAGTGACAACCGAACAGCCCCAAGTATCCGTTGACTTATTTACCCAGAAACATCCGCATGCATTCGGTACGGACGTAGGTAACACAGACATGCTATTTTCAAGAACTTGGGGAGTGGATAGCACTGCAGAGAGAATAGCTGGTTCTCACATGATTTGAGGTGTTAAAGGTAGGCTGAGTGTTTTGGTGGATAAAACACTGGCCTTTCGACCTTGGTTCCCGTCCAGCTAGAGATCTGGAAATAAATGAGTTTACTGCTGACACTCCAATCCCAGCAGACAAAACTTCACACCAAAATGCCCCCACGTATAATTTGTCACATTTGGCATCTGCTAAGAAAAGAGCAAGAAGCGACCTGGCGCAGAGATGTAATCATCTTTCACCTTCCTGCTGGGGGTGGGAGCATAGCGGGGACAATCCAGAAATGCTTTCAAGTCCGGGCCTCTGAGCCACCTCCAGCCATCGCTTGTCTTCTGCAAACTTGTTACTTGTAGGAAATCACCTGCCATTAGGTTTGTGCAAGGCTTTTGAAGTAGATTGGCTAGAAAGTCAGAAATGGATTTTTTTTATTATTTTATTTGGGTTTTTTAGGAATGCTGTGAAACTAAGTTGTCCTTGTAGGACTAAATCTGAACGTGTACAATGTTGTAATTTGCTGGTCTCCTTGAAACAGCTCGGTAACCGCAGTGCACTTATTCCATGTAATTGCACCTGGCAGCATTTCTGGTGCATCTAAAACTTAAGTTTGTCTGCAGGAAGAAAAAAAAAAAAAAAAATCACTATTTGGCCACAAAGCAGAATGCAGCTACTGTATAAAAATATGTGTATTCTTTGAAAGCTTTAGTAAAAGAGAAGCTGGAGTGCATAAAAATTCTTAAATCCTAGAGATTTTTTAGGCTGAAGTAATAGCCAGAAAAGCTTTGTAAAGCACGCACATTATTTATTAGATACTGCCATTTCAGCATCAATGGACAAGTTGCAGAATAGGATTATCTGCCCAGAGGAGATGATCATTTCAAAGACAGGGTGTGCTGGGGAAACCCAGAGGAGAGAGGAACTGAAGTTTGGTTTGCTGGGTTCTGCTAACTTCCCTCTTGTGGCCATAGAGCCATAGGACCATGGCATTTCCTTCTGCACAGGCGTTCACACTGAGGAGAGAGTATTGCAAAATAGCAGTAGCTGTGGGGAATGGGAAAATTTAACCCTTCACAGGGAGGGAGTTAGCAAATGAGAAGAGGGGGTAAAACCTATTTACACCGAGTGTGGGAATCTGCTGGGAATACCAACCTCTGTTGCCCACAAAGTGCAGCTGAGCTCGCCTTCGAGCCTGCACGGCTGTGCAGCCTGGCTCTCTTCTGGGGATGTGTTGATGACAAGCTGCCAGTGTTCTGCATCACGGCTGGCCATCGGGCTGACCCCTGAAGGAGGAGGTAGGAGGAACACAGGTTTGATCTTAACGCATAGCTGGGGGCTTTGCCATCGCCACCTTGAAGGTTTTATGTAGAAAGCTGCATTTGCTGATTTTCCTGTTGTAGGGAGATTGTGAGATTTCTCTTTCTTCAGAAAGGATGTGATAAAGCTCAGGCTTTCAGTTGCTTTGGGAAAATATTTCACTCCCAAGAAATTGTTGGGGTAAGACTTCTAAAGGTGTGTAAAGCATGGGATGCTTTCGGTGTATATTGCCAGTCAAGAACCACTCCCAAATTTCACTGACATAGAGTGTTTCCAAAGAAAATAAGCACCTCAGAGCTGTATCTGTTGAATTTGCTTCTTGAGTTTGCCCAAGTAAACCTCCAGGCTGGACAGAAAAGGGGGGAAAGGTGACTTACTCATATTTATTTGTGAGTTTGCTGGACATTATTTATTTCCTGACCCTCAGTAATGTCTCTGCTACTGCTCTGCTTAGTGAGAGCAAACAGATCCGGGGACATTGAATAACAGGTTTGAGAAGTGTAGGTAAGGTTAGTGCTTGGACCTGTAATTCAAGCTCTTATTGCATAGATTGCAAAGGATTGGTTGACTTCTGGACACACTATTAGGTGGTTCACTCTTCCTTTGTTCAGAGGTGTGAAAAAAAAGAAGATACAGCTGGTAATGTTATCACCGCCTTCAAAAGAGAGGGCTTTTGCAGGGATTGTCTCTGCATTCTCATTCTCAGGTCTTCATTTAGATAATGTGACTTCCCCTAAGTCCATGGAAGTCAATAAGGTTTATACCGGAGCCTTGGCACTCTATAAATTAAATATTAGGAGCAGTGTTTGAAGTTTAAAGCCCTCCCTCCTCCTGCTAGCTCAGATTTTCTGCTGCTGTGCTTTTTTCTTTATGCCTGAGCACCTTGCTGACAAGTGCTAATAACAAAATGCCAAGAGAGGGTCCAGTCGGAGTTACCACACATTAAACATTCTGAACTTGTCCTTTTGCTCATAGATTGTGCATAATTAATAATTAAACGGTTTCAGTTGTAATGGGTTGACCTTCTTGAACTGTTCATTATTCACAAGGCAAAGGCATCACTCAAACTTTTTTCCTGTTGCCCTTCTCCATTCTCACTGTGTGTGCACAGCTCGGCTGGTCTTGAGAAATCAGAGGCTGATATTGTCTTCTCCTGCAGCAGATCCCAGTTACGGATATGTTGCTTGGATGTTTGGGGAAATAGCCAGGCTTGGGAATAAGCTGCCTGGGGATATAAAAGGCCAGTGGTACATTGACCCTTAAAACCATTCGTGTCCCTACTGCCATTTTAGCAGCATCCCCAATATATAGGTCTTTGTGTATTAGTTAAAAGATAGCAGCATTTAACGACAATAGAAGAACCATTTCCCAGTTTAAAAGAGTATAATGCTTCCTCACTCCTTTAAAATCCCAGGCTTCTACTTGTTTTGCCTTTATAGCATGTTTTCATTGTGCAGGTGGGTAAAATAAGGCAGGCCATCAGTGTGGCTGGACTCTGATCCCTATGGTTACATCAGTTGTGACTCTATTGCATCGTACAGATGGCATAGACTGGGTAGAGACATGTGTAGCGTTGCTTTATTTCCTCATATTCCCATCTCTTTGAGTGTCAGCTGAAGTCCGGGGAACTTTGGGATAAAGTTTAGGATGTATTTACTTTGTGTAGTTTTGGAAATGTTTGCTGTGTTCCTGATGCAACAACGTTGTGATTGCTCAAGTTACAGAAGCAGCAATAGCAGCACTTTCACTCTAGAAATAGTTCTGACTACAAAACGCTCTCACCGTTCTACTACTCAAATAGTCTTGCATAGAACAGTATCAGAAACTGAAACGTTTCAGGCATTGGTTTCCCTGGGCAGATGCTGAATTGGTGTTTTCTCTTTCGAACTAAGGTAAAATACAGCTTTTGAAGCAGCTCTTTGGTATTCACCTTTGGAAGCAGTTGAGGGTCCTGTACTTTCCTGGTTCAGCCAAAACCAAAACCTGCCACCTACTCCCCTGTCTTACCTATGCTGTAAAGTGACAGTTGGCTTGTAGGTACAGGAGTGAGATAAAGTTGTTATCTGATCTTTTTTCCTCAAACACACTTGCCAGCAAGTTCTTCCTTGAGATTGCTGCGCTCTCCCAAAAGGCTTTCAGTTTGTCAGGCAAACAGCCAATAAATCTGTGGGTGCCCAGTCTAAAATCCTT
>JAVJGI010000039.1:823571-837433 GCA_035590275.1 Ibycter americanus | reverse complement strand
CGGCTGGGGGGAGCCGAGCGCGGCCGGGGGGAGCCGAGCGGGCTCGGCTGGCGGCGCGGCGGTCGGCCGCTCGGGGCTCCTCCATTTTCTCTCTCTCTCTCTTCTTTCAAATAAGGACTAACGGCGCGTTGCAGGAGGTGCCCATCTAATTCTTGAGCTCTGGAGGTGCCCGTCTAATTTTTAAGCTCTTTCGGGGAGAGCGGGGCTGTTCCGGCCTCGGCTTTAAGCACATACAATGACTGTAGAGCCTGCCGTCATCCACGACCCTGCTACTGGCAGCACAAGCAGTAATACAGTTACTGCTGGTTTTTAGTTCCCTATCGACAGGCATCGTTCACAAGGGCAATATATATATTGTATATGCGAATGATAAATGTTGAGCTTTGATGTGCACTTGGAAGATAGTCCCCTTCTTTCTTTCCAGGGGATGGAGAAATATCTTCTGCACGTGTAGGTGTGGAAAATACCTTAAAACGTTTAAAAGGTCATTCCTCTTCCTTCTGCCAGCCTTCTGCAGCTGGTCAATCCCTTTTGTCACGTCAGAATTCCTCTTGCCTTACCTGCCCTGACTCTTGAATGCCTGCAGACCTCAGGTGCCGGCGATGTCAAAGGAAACACCTGGGCAGAGCAGTTAATCACACCCTTGTTTCATCTCCCCGTGTTCCCAAAGCCCATTATAACGTAATGGTGGTGTTTACCCAGCCTCCTGAAGCCAGCCCTGGTAATTCTTGCAACAGGCCGAGCAGGAAGGTTGGGCACTGCAGCTCTGGCGCCTCGTCCCCGGCAGCCCCAGTGTTCCCCGGCGCGGCGGTGGAGCCGCGCGCGGTGCCAGCAGGACCAGGGCTGCTTTTGCTATTGCACAGCTGGAAACTCGTGTATCCCAGAGCGTGGCTTGGCTTTGTTTGGTGCGCTTCCCTGAATGCTCAGGAGTAACGAGACACGTCTTATCGTTCATGGAAAGGTACTATAAATGTGAACGAGATGTAGATGTTAGAGTGTTATGTATCTGGGGGGGCTTTTAGCAACCAGAGCAGTGTCCTCCGCAGATGTTTATGCACTGCAGTCTTCTGGCAGTATGTCTTTTGCTTGTTTGGGAGATTCTGTATTGCACAGTGAGTGAGGGAAGATGTATGAAAGAAATACTGCTGGAAACATCTTTATGGGTATAGATTCTAATCCTTTAGCATCATAAAGATTTGGAGGTCTTGGGGCCAGAAAAGATGAAATGAAGCCTGCAGTTAGGAGAGTTAAGTGGTTTCCACCTTATCTTAAGCCTCTCAAACTGCAGAGGAGGGAGCGCCCAGCGCCTTGCCTAGGGGAGGTGCGGGGCAGGCGAGGGGCGCTCGGGGAGTGCAGCCAAGGGTGAGAATGGGACTGGCTGTGGATGCTTGGCTGTTCCCGAAGGTGGTGGACCACTTTATTTGATCACCATTTGCTGTGGGTTGCTTTGTTTTAATCCGTGTTTTGTCCTCACGTGCTCATGAAGAAGCTTGAACTATATGTCATTGCACTGGAAGTCTTTCTGGGGAGGATGAGGGAATTTTACGGTGTTTTTTCCCCAAATTATCCTGGAAATGTGTTAGTGCTAGAAGGTTAAAATTCAGCAGCAGGAGGAGATGGCAATGTCCTTGTGCTTCTCTTGACTTATTTGCAGTTGGTGTCACTGCACTGGGAAGAATGATTAGCAGTGGACCTAGCAAGAGACTGTGTGTTTTGGGTTTTCTTGGTTTTTTGTTTCAGGAGAGGAGGAACCACGCTAGCAAACAGCATGACAGGAGGAGTAGGTCAGGTGGGGCAACACAAGCAGACCAGTCAAATGCAGGTATATGGGCAGGGAACTAAAACAAAAGGGCAGGCATACCTCTGGATCAAAGTGTTGTTGCTGGATGTGGCGCTCCTCAGCCTGTCCCGCAGGCAGTGCAGATGAGCACTAACATATCCCAGAAGATCCTGCGTTGCAGACTGGTTGGGGAAGTCCTCCAAAGTGCTTTACCAAGTTGTGGTATGTTTTCTGTTCAACCAGGCTAGGAATTCGCTGCCTCACAAGGCTTTCAGTGTGTCTTCCCACAGCTGAGGTGACACTGGTGGGGGTCTGTCTGCTGGTGGCCACATGGTGAATCTGCCCTAATTCTCAAGGATACGCTTCTTTGATGTAAGCCTTTCCCCAGAGGAACCACGTTTCCTCTGCAGAAAAATTTTGTTAGGAGGAAGCAACACCATCAGGAAACAGCACTGTACACTCAGTGCTGGGATGGTTACGGGTGAAATGCTGTGCTGGGGCTGTGCTAACACTGCAGAAGGATAGACTTTCTGATCCGTTTTGTCTTTCCATTCTTGTGACAGGATGCTGTTCCCCCTGCCTCTGCGGGTAGCCTGCAGCCTGCTTGCCTGGCTCGCTCTCTACGCTTGGTTTTGCCATCGCTACAAGCACCGGAATTATGAATGGAGCTGCAGGCTGGTCACATTAACCCATGGCATCCTTGCTACCTGTCTCTCTGCATACATTGGCTTTATTGATGGTCCTTGGCCTTTGAGTCACCCAGGTAAGTAATGAAAGTTGTGGTCCCAAGTCCCCCAGTGAGTGACGGCACAAAGTGGGGTTCTCCTACCGCCTCCGTATCCAGGCCACTTCAGGAATGATGATTGTAATGATATCAGAGCTGCTTTGTGATGGAAAGTACTAGAGGAAAGGAGAGACTGGTACTGTATTTTGCTAGTGTAATGGCCCTCCCCAGCTGCAGTCTGGCAGAGTGTGTGGTCACGCTGTGTGGGCATTACGTGTGTGCAGCTGTTAGACTAACAACTGTAGTGTTGTGACTTGCCTGACTTTTCCAGCAGAGCTGTGATCAGTACAAGCTAATACCAGTCTGCCAGTGCTGAAGGTGAATACCCATTCCTTGTCTTGGAACCTGCCTGCTTGTTGCCTCCATGCTTTAAAGCTCTGTCTGGTGTTATGTTTCAGGATCACCAAACACAACTCTTCAGGTACATGTGCTGTGCCTTAGCTTGGGCTACTTCCTCTTCGACCTTTGTTGGTGTGTGTACTTCCAGGCAGAGGGTGCCCTGATGCTGGCCCACCATCTGGTGAGCATCCTGGGCATCACAGCGTCATTGGCACTCGGGGAGTCAGCTGCGGAGGTCAACGCTGTCATCTTTGGTAGTGAGATCACCAACCCACTGCTGCAGGCTCGCTGGTTCCTGAAGGAGATGGGGTGTTACCACAGTTTCACAGGTGATGTGGTGGATTTCTTCTTCGTGGTCCTCTTCACTGGGGTGCGGATTGGAGTGGGGGCCTGGCTGATGTACTGCGAGCTTGCTTCTCCCAAACCCAGATGGTACATTAAGCTGGGTGGCGTCATCATGTACGCTGTCTCCTGGGTTTTCATGGTCAGCATCTGTCGCTTTGCTAGGAGGAAGAGCATGAAGAAGTACCATACTTGGAGGAGTCGGAGGACTGATGAGTTATACTTGAAAACTAACGGACATCTCAAAAAACACTGACTGGATGCTGGGTAAAGACTTCCTTGAGTTCACAATCTGGCAAGAAGGGGATCGTGCCTGAAATGCCACTGTCGGGAGAGGAGCCAACACACGTTAGCAATTCTGGAGCCAAATTTATCCCTGGCATGACTCCATTGAAATCCATGGAGCTATGCCATGGATTCACTGGATCTGCAGTGTTTGGCCTGGCAGAGGCTGGCTGAGTGTATACATAAGCATACGTTAAGTGGTAGGAGTGAAAGAAGGGCTAATTTTACAGACTGAACGTAACCAGTCCAGCAGTGCAGGTGTAAATAATAATTGTTAGTAGCTAACTCCTTCAGCACTGGTATAATCTTGGAAGAGAGAAGAAAATAACACTAGATCTTCATGTTCGGTGTCCTGTACAGTCTAGACTGCTAGAATGACTCTTCATACTGTTAGGAAGAAGCATGTTCTAGTGTTTCATCAGAGCTGGGATTCCTGGCTCTTCCACCAACTTATTATGTGACCTTGGGCAAGTCATGTAACTCTAACTCTGTGCCTAATTTCCCCATCTGTGAATTGGGGGTGATGGAGCTGATCCATCTGTGTTATGCACTTTCAGATTTTTACTTGAGAGGTGCTATATAAATGCAAAATGATGGTTGTTATCTGCACTTTGTTCATTATCCGTATGTTTCCTTTGAGAGAAACAATTTTTGTGGTTGAGCTAGAGTGTGACTCTAGAAAGAACAGTATTTTAGGTAGGTAGTTTCCTACCCTTTCTAATTCCTTTTAATAACTTATTTAATAATATATTGATAACTTATTTTTCAGTAGTGTCCAGAAACTCTAATCAGCACTGGCGCCTTGCAGGACTAGGTGCTCTGTGAATATACCCAAAGACACAGTCCCCATATATGAAACGCTTTTCCGACTTTTTCCCTCTTCTTCATCCCTGACTGTTAAAATTCCACCCGGTCCCCACCCCACAAATACTGCTTTTAGCTCCTTGAGTGACCACAACTCTCCGTTACGAGAAGCACCATCAGGACGTGCCAGTAAGTGGTTTTCTGGCTGATGGACCAAGCCCCAATTTGTCTGCAGAATGCCAAAATCCGCTCTGCTGTGCTTATTGGCCCAAATGCAGGCAGAGCGTGGAGCTAGCCTGAGACCGAACGGCATGCCTTGAGATTGTTAGACAAATACCTTCCCCAAGCTGCAAGTAACTTTTAAAAATAAGAACAGTAAATGCAGACTGTTTTATTGCAGCAATCTGCAAACAATCTCTACTTGCCTATTTTTGAAATCTAGAGGGAACAGGGGACAGAACCTGATTTGTGGTGAAGGCTGTGGATTTCTGCTGCCTTTCAAAATGTCATCCCAGATTCAGATCAGTGTATCTGAACGCAGAGTCTGCCACAGTTTTTGGGGATAGTGTGGTGCTGTAGGTGGATGTCTGGGAGCTCTATGGAAAAATGATTGAAAACCACTTGAAACTAGCATTGATGTTTTTCCCCAGGACCATAGATACTAGTAGTTTCGACAAGAATGTTTCCTCAGGTCCAGGTGGGGATTTCTGGTTGAAGAGCGGCCAACGTGTATCTTCAGAACACAGTGGCTAAGGTGGAAGAGCTACCCAGCTTCAAATCTGTCCTCTGCCCTGTTCAAGCCAGAGACCTAACCCTGGCTCTCCATCTGAATTGATGCCTGGACTCCTGGGCTTTGAATTTACTTCTGTCTCCCTGATTGGATCTGGGCCACTTTATAAAAGGGAGCATTTATAGGGTAAGAGAGACTTATTTCACAGCCTAATAATTAAAGAAGCGAGAGGCACAGAATCTGGCCTTTTTTAAGCAAAAAAGTGAACCTGACTGGGGGAAAAAAATAAGCGTTACTTACTTGGTCCCATTTGCAGGGAAAACCTGTCCCCCATTTGGCAGCTTCTGGTGTTTATTTCACTGCATGTTCTTAAGCGCTGTTCCTTTGTTACTGCTGTCATTATTATGATTGTTTATTTTGAGCCTCAGCACCAGGCCTCCAGTGCAGCTCAGGTGCCAGTTCTGCTGTGAGCCTTGCCTCTTGCAGCCAAAGACCTGAAGAGCCCAAACCACTTCAGATTAGCAGAACCAACTGATGGGTGAGCTGGTCCTGAAAAGGAATCTTGACTCATTTAGCACAGCATAGTGATAAGACTATTGAGCCTTGAAGGGAGAGGGGAAGGGCTAGTCAGGGCTGGCTGGTTCTTTCCCAGCTCTGCTGCTGCTGTCAGGCATGTCAAAGGAGTCTTTTTGCCTCAGCTTACCCACTTAAGAAAGTGGGTACAGTATTACCTACCTCATGGGGTGTTTTCATTTGTTAACACTAAGCCACCTTTCATGGAGGCTTGGTGGTCTGTGTCAAGCTGTGCTGTATAAAGGCAAAATGCTGTTGCTTTGAGTAAAGCACGTCTCGCTGTGATCCATCGTCAGCACTTTCTCACCTGAACATGGCACTTTCCAGCATCTGGCTCACCTCACAAAAGCAGGAGTCCAAGGTGTTTTGCGGTGGTGCTTACGGGTAGGAGTCAAAAGGAGGGAGCTAGACAGGCGCGTAAAGATCAGCTGTGCTGCTTTTGTTCAGGTGGGCTCCCAAGTTGAAGGATGTCTAGTGGGTTTTCCCTAGTAAGGATTGCAGTAAGTCTGGAGCCAAAAGAATTTCGGCAGCTAGCCTGACCAGAGAATAAGGGCTTTCAGCAGCAAGTCCTGCAGAAATGCAGGTGAAAACAGCCTGCTCATTTCTCAGTGCAGCTGTTGACTTGCCCACCAAGAAGGGTTTCCTGAGCAGTCCTGTTGATTTGGACTCTGACCTCTGCTGAGGTTTGGTGTGCAGCTTACACACGCGTGGTTACAGCCCTGCCGGGGGGGCTGTACAGCCCGTACCTGCCCGCGTGAATAACAATGTCAGTTAGTGACTGCAGGTGTCTATGAAACACCTTGTATGAAGATGTTTTGAAAGATAATGCACTTAATGACTGGGAGGAAAACTTGGCTGGAAGAAGTAGAACACTGATCGATGTTGAGGCTTTAGAAGTTAAAGGCGTCAGAAAACAATAGAGCAATTAGGAGTGACTTTATGAGGTAGAGCTAGCAATGATGTCTCAGAGCAAAGCCCTGCGGTCTGTCTAGTGGGCTCCAGCATAGAATCACAGACTCAGAAGAAGTATAACTTTCAAGCTGTTGAACACATGGTGGGACCTGTCCTCGGGCTAGTCCATAGTGGCTAGAGCAAATTGTGAAAGGAAACTGCAGAACTAGTGCGAAATAATAACTTGTGTTTGAATTACTGTGTAATAGCAACTAATGTTCCACCAGTGAATGGTGTAGATGCTTTGTAACATGTTTTATAAAATAAAGATTATTTAATTATATGAGGAATTTGTTTTCTGTCTTTGGATGCAGTTCTTAAGTCATGTTGTGTATTGCTGGATGAGTCAGCTCTGCCCATGTACATTAACAAAGTGACCATCAGCGGGTGCTTTTTAGGGACTGATCCAACAACTTGTACAGCTTTCACCATTATTGCTTCTTAGACATGTTAACAGACAAACCACGCTTCATAAATCATAGAATGGTTTGTGTTGGAAGGGGTCTCTTATTTGCAAGGTCATCATGAGGAGTACTTAGTAGTTTGGTGTTTGCTAATAGGTGCTTTCAGGTTGTTGACTGGCTGAACACTGTGCATTTGTTCCATAGTGTTTGTTCCCAGGCCTGTCCTCTGGCAACTCACGGAGCAAAAATGTTTCCTTTGTTTTCTGTGCCCTATATGCTAAAGGAGAAGGTTCTCCTGTGTTTCTGCACCATGAACCATGAGCTCTTCTCATTCATAAATTAAATGTTGCCTAGGAATTCCTTCATTGGGAAGTCTGATGGGAAGAGAGTATGTTTCAGCATTATTTAACGTTGCCTTGTGTGGGGGTACTTGCAGCTGTAGAGATGAGCCAAAGTTAGCACTGTGCAAAGGTGGAGATTTAATCTGGGGTCTGTGTGGTGCTAGTCTGTCTCTCAGTGTGCCTGCTGTAGTGTGACTGCTTACATACTGGGGAGCTGTCTTCATTCAGAGCTAGCGTGAAACTGCCGGGCTGTGCAGCTGCTGGGAGCTGTGTGTATCATGTTCCGTTCATGCCCCAAAGCTCCTTGGGCAGGACTGCCTGTGCCGCGTAACCTGTTGTGGGAGATGTGAGCTGCCAGGAGGATGTCGTCCAGTGCTCAGGTCTGTTTGCACAGGGGCTCCGTGATGCAATAGCTTAGCCCTGGGAAAGCCACCAACACACAGAACGGCTTTGTCAAGTGATTTAGAAAGTTGTGCGTTACTTTTAAAAGCTCTGCTTCAAAGGATGCTCCTAAAATAAGAGAGGAAAACATTTCTTCTAGTGATGCTTTCAGCGATTGCAGTAAGAGACCTCAGCACCAACCAGAATTTCTGTGAAGCAGGCACTGTACAGAACAGAAGAAAAGCCCTGCCCTGCATGGCCTGTGCCAGCCGCTCTGAAACTGTGCATAGCCTGGCCACACCCAGGAAAGACCTGTGGTGTTGTGTTGGTAAAGAATAACTACTCTGCCTTGCTTACGGTCGCAGCAGTTTGCCAGAGATCCAGCATGCCAAAAGTCTGTCTTCTATAAATAGTTAAGCCAATTTAGTTGTTTGGATGTAACCCTTAAATCTACCTCAAAATCCTCCAGCGCTGGGGAGCAGCTGTGTAGTGTTGAGCCCTCTAGAGATGCTGGCTTGTTTACAAGCAGCTTGGCTGCATGATGAAGGGGTCTCAGGGACTGCAATAATTAATGCTGAGAGTTTGTTTAACCTCTGAGGTAGTCCAGAAGCAGAGAAGAAAGTACAGCAGCATTGTGAAGTTTTGGTTTACAGCTGCAAGCATCTTGCAAGTTTGATGTCTTCAGGAACGACACGTCAGAATCTAGCCTTAAGTCAATGAGCAGATGTGCTTTGACTGTAAAGAGTGAAATCTGCTCCCCTACCCTCAAATTAATTCCAGTTTTTGTCTTCCTGTTATTTCTTTTTAAAGCTATTTCTTCCCTGTTGCCTGCCTTTTGCTTCTACTGCTGGCCCTGCAGTAGAGCTTTACAAAATCAACCTCCTCTTTCAGTCCTCTGCCCTCTTTTTCTAGCTGAACTCCTTATTTGTATTTGAAGAAATTGCAATTTTATGATATTCAAGGCTTTATTCCCTTGCAACAGTAGTCCAAGCACTGATGTAAAAGCATTAGCATTTTAAGTCTTTGGAGTCTGCTGTTAGACTAATACCAATGCTGTCAGCAGGTCTGTTTCTTGGGCAAAAAGAGATGAGAGACAGTTTTAAGCTTCATGGAAGTTGTGGGTATGTTCCTGATACTTGCAGACTTTGTATAGCTTGGCTGGAAGTAAAATAATGTCTGCCGTCATTTCCAAAGAAACCAAATTTCAGAGACAGGGAGAGAATCAGTCAGCATTAGCTTTGTGTTGCATAAGCAATTTCTGGGCAAGCAGCAACTCTTTTTTGGTTATACCAGTATACCAGCACTTTTCTTTTTCCAAGTCAGCTTCAATATGTGCTCTAGTAAATCCAAGTAAGAGAAGGTGTTAGCTTTTGCTGGCTTTGTTCTGTTTCCCTCAAGTTCCAGGGGGAGTTTGGGAGCTGGTAAGTTGGCAACATGAGGGATCTTTAGGAAATTACTTTGAGAAGGAACTGAACAGATCAAGGTATACAGAAAAGCTTTTGCAAAGTAAGAACTGTTTACTGGTAGTTCATTTCACATGGGAAGGAGAAAGCGTCAGTTTCTGTGGCTTCTCAAATATTACAAAGTACAGGTTTTCAGCAGTGCTTGTATTATGTTGTTGTTTGAATTGTGTATGGTCTTAGAAGGTTAAGATCTATTCAGTGTAACTGATGATCCTCAAATGTAATATGAAAAAACGTTATTCTCCATCTCCTTCGATTTTACCCTAATAAAAATTTAATCTTTTTGTTTTGTTTTGTTTTAACCCCCCCCTCCAATTACAGGACATTGATTCTAGCAGAGAGCAAGAAGGAAGCTCATGACAGAATGTACAGCAGCTTCACTTGTCCTTACAAAGGGTGCTGCTTTAATTATGCTGATATGGAAAGAAAGCTTAGTGCAATAAAAATGCTTACTGTGATGTGGATTATCCAGGTTTAGGAAGTCTAATAAGCAGTCTCAGTAGAAGCTCTGGTAGATTAGGCTATCTGTGTCTCAACAAAGTCAGCAAAGTATTGCATTTGTGTCCAAGTGACTTAAAAGCACATACCAGCTGTGTACACATTTCCAGCATTTACAGTGAACTGCGTGTCTGTAGGTAGCAAATCGTGTGCTTATTTTAAGGTATGAGATGGTAAAATGCTTTGAAATTGCATAGCAATGTGGAGCACAGCACAAATTCATCGGGCGGGGTTTTTTTCAGGTTAGAGTTGCATCCAGACATCCGTTAGTGGCCATTGAATTGGTCGTACCAGTTTCTGAGGCAGGCAGCATCCACGTCACAGTGAAGCTGATTAGCATCAGCCCAGCACCTGGCTGGAAAAAGCAGTAGAGGGGCAAGGAGAAAGACATGTGTCTGGATTTGATTCAGGGTATCATTACTATCTTCAGCTCTCTCAAAAGTAGAATCTCAGCAAGTAACGAAATCCCACACACATTCTCAGCTGGCTCAGAAGAATCTTGTGCCAGAGTAGTTCCCCAGGATCAAAGAATGCTGAACTAAGCAGCAGCTGTTAGTGCTTAGGTGAGTTTGATTGGATGGGATTGCAGGGCACTACAAAAAAATTGGTAAGGCAGGAAGGTTTAAGTTGTGCTAAGCTTGAGAGCAGTCAGGCTTACCCCAGTCCTGACACAAGGTCAAGGTCCTATCCATTCTTCAGGAGTCATGAATTCATCTGCACGTTTGGGAAATGAGCTGTCTTCTCTGTCGGCCTTGGGAGTAGTTTCCATCTGTGCCTTTCCTCTCCAGCTGTGCAAGGAGTAAAGATTGGCTGTTGCTTTCCGAAAGCATCTGACTTTTTTTTTTTTTCCAGAGCAGTGGTTGGCATCGCAATTTATGGTAAGTTTAAGTAACAGTCCAAAATACTGGTGCATTCTGTCACTAGTTTTAAATTGATTACTTGTAAGTAGCAAAAGTTAAAAGACTTTATCCATTTAATTTTTATGATGGAGGTCAGCGAAACCCAGCTAATAGCCCATCATGTCCAACTTAACAGCACACAATTTTACAAAGCTATCTATTCCTTACTTGAGGTCTGCAGGAGATCCATTGCACTCACAGGTAAATTGCTCTAACGGCCGATTATCCTGTCTGAAATGTTGCGAAGGGAAATTTTCCTGAAAGCAAAATGATTACATTCACTGTTTGCTCATACTTCAAATTTGAAGTATAGCAGCTATCGGAGGCAAGGCAGTGTGATAGATCTGGCATCGGAGCGTAAAGGTACGATCATCTTTTGCTGCTTCCCTGCCTCTGTTGGGCAGAGCCCGCAGGGGTGCAAAGCTTGCTCAGGCGGCCGCAGGCGCACCCGCAGCAGGCAGCGCACCCCAAAGCTCCATCGCCCGACACGCTTGTGTCAAAGGGGGACCCAGGGTGTGAGCAGCACCTCGCCGTCCACCTGCCAGCAGGTTGCATTAATATTTCAAGCAAGTTTCGGAAAGAGGTGCCGTACGCGGCGTTCCCAGCAGATGGCAAGAGCTCCTCGGTGAGCTCCGGCTGCGAGCATGGAAAACCTCGGTCTTTCTGCAAGGAACCCTCAGGGAAACCTTTCTCTACCACCCCGCACATCCAAGGACGTGTCCTTTTTGTGCCACCCTTTAAGGCAAAGTAAGAAGTTATATTTCGCAGGAGGCAACCTTTGCTTCAGGGTCCTCCTTACCTGAGCTGCTCAGCTCAGCTCTGGACTGTGAAAAATGGGCTGTTGGGGACCTTGGTGCTTTGCCCTGGAGGCACGGACTGATGAGCTTAATACGCAGTTTCCACTTCTAGCATATATGTCTGTATGATGGTACTGTATGTAAATTCAGGCTAAGTGATGACTTCAGAGCTACCAAAACCCACCCCAAACTATTTCAATTGGTACCGCACAGTGTAATTGCTTATTGATTCCCACTCCCTGCCCCGGATTTCACATTGTGAAACTGCCCAGGCAGAAGTATCATAAATAGGCATCTATATTAATGTAAATATGCAACCAGCTCCCACCAAAAAAAATCAGCATTTGCAGAAAAGAGAGCAGTTATGGTTTCAGAGTGTATTGAATATAGCTTCAAGCAAGGTATGGTCCTGCATGCCTAATGATGTATCTGGTCCCGAGTTTCCAGAACCCCGTCTTCCAGTCTCTTCCCAATTTTGAATTGTTTTATTAGTGCTTTTTCTTTTTAATTGTTGCATTAAGCATTGAAATGTGAATGCAGCCCATTATGAGCAAGACTTAATCTACTGAACCCCATGGCAGAAGTTTATGCTTCCTCTTTGTCACTGGTGTAGTCTTGTGTGATGCTGCTTTTGACAGTACTGAGCAAATTTTTGGCAGACGTTAATCACTGTCACTCCACTGAATTTTCCATCAATTTACTGCAGCAGGGGATAAGCTTCCTTCTTCTTCCCATATATATATATATATATTTTTTAGGATTTCCTCCAGCTAATTGTTGTTGTCATTATGTTGTCATGCACAATAAAATATAATTAAAGTAATAAAAAAGCATCGAGACCTAACATGCAAATGCTGGGCCTGCCATGAAAAAGAAGATCTCCCAGGAGCCTTCCTCTCTCAAGGCACAGAACTTGATGTTCCCTAAGTTAAAAGCAGGGAGGGTTTTACTGCAGAGGAGATGCAATAAAGAGATATATAATAAATGTGGATAGATAGAGTTATTAATTCAGTCCATTACCACTGGCCAATGTATTGCATACAGCTGCAGAATGAGAAGCAGCTGTGGTTGCGTGCCATGCACTTCTCCCCCCCCCGCCCTTTTTTTTTTTCCCAAGCCTCTGTCTTCCTCAAAAGGAAATGAAAAGAGGAAGTATAAATGTCCTGCGTATATATGTCAAGTATCATGTAGAAAATCATTTCATCCCATGCTTCCCCTCTTTGCACTGAACTTCATCAAAACAACAAATTCTTCAGACTATCAGTCTCCTGGCTTCCTGATTCATGCTCACTTCACTCCAAGGGGGAAAAAGCTGTGTGTTGTGGAACGGCAGGGTCCTGAATATAGCTTCAAGCAAGGTACGGTCCTGCATGCTTAATGATGTATCTGGTCCCGAGTTCCCAGAACCCTGTTTTCCAGGCTCTTTCCAAGTGCATTATCCTGTCTTTGAAGAAGTACATCAAGGTAAGATTAATTAAAGGGAAGAAGGATGGTGTCCTGTATGATTGGGATTAGCTAATAAGATTATTTTGGTCTGTTGGCGTGTGGTAGGAAAGACTGATGTTCCACAAGTCCCGCTGTGCTGGGAGGCCGGGTATTCATGCCCACCTTCCCTGGCAGTGAAGCTGTCCTGCTTCCCATTCCACTTCTGTGGAGCTCGTGAGCTTTAATTCCCAGTGACATGAGGCACAGTAGCATGGAATGTTCCTGAAGTTCTAGCATATAGATATTATTCCTAGGTGTTTGAGCACAAAAGTGCCTGGCTGGAATCTTATTTATCCCCTTGTGCTGGCAACAAGATTTTGGGATTAGGTAATGTGCCTAAAACTCGGCTTTTCTGATCTCTTACGGTTTGCTTCGTGCCGTTTGTGCGTTGTCAGGAACAGGCTGTGCTGTTTAAATGTGTTTGGGATTGAGATGGGCCGTTCTCTCCAGAGCTGTGTCCTACGGGGCACAAAGGGCAGGGAGCCAGAGCGATGTACCAGCACGGATGCGTTTCTCTGGAGAGCTGCGGCTGAGGAGGGCGAAATCCACCCGTGCTGAAATTTGACTGCCCACATACTCTGTGTTTAGCAGGTGTGGTGAGGAGCAGCAGTCCACATCGCTCACCTTTTCATGTTGGAGGGGTTCTTTACGTGAGGTGTGGCAGGAACAGGCCCTCGGCCGCCGTGTTCTGGGAAGGCCACGGTGCGCGCCAGGAGGGATCAGTGCTCCTTCTCATCTCGGGGGTTTGTTGACCTTCACCTGTGAGGAAAAATTCCCGATGAAACGGGCGGTGGAAGCGCAGGGGCACGAGATTTGGCACAGTGCTATGGGCGGTCGGGGGGCGCAGCACCGCGGGCACCGCCTGAGCCCCACAGGCCGCGGCACCTCGGTTTGTTCGCTGTTTCCTTTACTTTCTTTCCGAGTTTCTTCGTTGTCGTTGCCCCGCAGCCCCGCGCAGTCAGGGGGGGCACGGGGGGGGCCCGGCCCGTGGTCCCGCAGCCCCGCG
>JAVJGI010000039.1:802856-822574 GCA_035590275.1 Ibycter americanus | reverse complement strand
CCCCCCCCCCCCCCCCCCCCCCCCCCCCCCCCCCCCCCACTTCCCCACGGCTGGGCCCCCCCAGTGAGGAGCAGATGGGGCCCCCCAGCATGTTTTGATGACTCCTCGGTTTTCCTGCCAGCATCTCCCAGCGATTCCTGTTGTCCGCAGCAGCGCTGGGACCCCCCCGGCCCCCCACATTGCCAGAGCAGGGGATGGGGCCGGCAGCGGGGCCATGGGGAGGGCTGGGGGGGTCCCCTGACTCTTCCCCCCCCCCCGGGGAGGGTTCAGGGCAGGGAATTTCGCCTGCTGATGAGCAATTAATTCCTCACTGCCGGGAGCCGAAGGGAAACGGGGGGAAACTCCCACTAAACATTTTTTCCACCCAAACCCAGTTGCTCTGGGATAAGGGGGGGTCGCTCCCTCCCCCCCGCCCTTGAACTGAATTTGTCCTCTGTGCATGCCTCTTCTGGACCAAGGCTGGATCCTGAACCTCGGTGCATGTGGGGGGCAAAGCCTCGTTAATATTCCTGCGGTAATAGTAAAATGTAAATTGGATAATACGACTTCTTGCCAAAGGCTCCAATGAGTGGCACACAGTCCACAATCACGGACAGGTCAGTATAAAATTGGTTTTCTTCTTTTTTTTTTCTCCTTTTCTAAAGCCTAGGCTCTTCCCAGAGCTTGTGTACTTTGCGTTCTCACTTGAGTGACGGCAGGACAGACAGAATCAGAAAAGCGGGATTAAATCTGAGTTTCTGGGAATCAGTATGTGCCTAGGGTGGCTGACTGTCAAGGCAAGTGGGTTAACTTTGAAACTGGAGTATTTCAAGTCCAACAGCTTTCAGGCCTGCCAGGCTGACTTTGTAAGAACTAGGGGTTGTAATTCAGCTTCCAGGATGCGTTGGTGCTGGGAGGAACACCAAAAGCAACTGTTCCTGCCAGAAGTTAAAGCAGGAGGAGTGACAAGACTTCAGGATACAGCTGGAGTCTGAACTCAAAAACCGTGTAGAGGATGCACTTGCTTCTCCTTAGGTCAAGCATTGTAGCCTTCCAAAGGGAGGTCACTTCAGGTGAGGGCAGGAAGGATAGTTGATGAGCAGGAATGTCTGCTGGCGTCTACACTACCTTAGCAGTAATCTGTTCCTTGCTTTAGATACCTGCTCAGGCCTCTGGGCTTCTCTGCAGGTGCTGCCATGTGCATTTCATTAGCAGTCTGGGGTTCTTGCGCTTGTACCGGGATGCTTCAGAGGCAGAGAAAGAAAAACATGTATTTTCTATTGTAAGAAAAAAAATCAAGTAGGAAACCTCTTACGTGCTTTTGAGACAGAAGTATGGAGTAAGTGTCTTCAGGTTCTTTTGAAGAGAGGAAAAGATACCTTTTTTTGATGCTTGTAAGCTGAAGAGACTTGTCTTTTATGATGCGTTTTGTTATATTCTCCTTAATTGTGCACATTTGGTAGTTAAGGTGTGAATGTGTGTGATGAAGGCCTCACTGCTTTGGCCTTTCATGACTGATACGGGCAGTTCTGGCACAGGAGAGAAGCCAGGGCTGGGGCAGAGTGGTGATGTTTATGGGTGCCTCAGATTACCTTTTAGACTTCAGGTGCAGGCTGGAAAGAGAGCAAGTGTAGTTCTCGCTTACACTTAGTCCTTTTCATGGATCCACAGGTCTTAACAGACAGTATGGTGCCTGAGCAGTGCGGAAGAGCTCTTGTACAGCTCAGAACCACGTATAGTTTGTGTTTATGACTGTGCTGTTCATAGAGTACCAAGTCTTTGAAATTAACTGTGTAGCATGTTTGTACTAGCAGAATTGGTGAGAGAAGAAAACCAATGTTTTTTTAATTACATTAAAATAGACTATTTTAAAAAATTATTTCTACTAGTTAAAAAAATGTTTTGTGGTCCATCCAACCCTGTGTCACAGGACACTTTTCTTCTGTACCAGACAAGACGGTGACAGTAAACAGAAAGTGGTGTTTCAGTGGCTTCGTGAGAATTTTGTCATGTACTTCAGAGGGTATGTCTTACGGCAGGTTGGACGATATCAAAAGGAATGACAGGATTTTCATACCAAGAAGCAGTTGAGTGATGCATGGAAAGGAAGAGCACGAGGACAGGGAATTTAATTTGCTTGTTAGTAAAACAAAATACTTTCCGTTATTGAATTGGAACAGCCAAGTTGAAAATGTGGCAGAGACAAAAGATGTCTCATTTCCTTTTGCTTTCAGTGGTGTCAAGAGGATGTTTCTGTTTGGTGTGCCATTAAGGTTTTGGTTCAAAAGACTTTTAATGTCAGGTAAGGAGCTGTCTTCATAACCCTGGCAGCTGAAGCTTTCTGGCAGCAGGGTTGTGTGACGGCTGGGGGAACGCGGGGAAGCAGGGCCTGGCCTTGCCGCTACCCCTCGCCTCTGGCCTGCAGGAAGCCCAGCTCTGGGGCTGCAGAGGGAATTGTGGTGGTGTGGCCCATTTATTCCCCGGCCGAACCTTTCAGCAGAGCGCTGGATGAGGTGGCAGTGGTGCATGTTCTCATCGTGTGGGTGTCTGGAGCAAGGCTGCTCCTTTTTAGCTACAGTGTTGTGCAGGGTCTGGCGATGGGGTGGTTTTTGGTCACTGTTGTCTCAGCAGTGTGTTGGTGAAAAACTTGTTTTCCTGTTTGGCCCAAGAAGCCTCTGCATTGCCTCTTTAAATCCGGCTCTTAAGCTTGGAATGTACAACAGGTGCACTATAAATAAACTTGATGCTTCTAGTGTCATTAGATCTACATGGTATAAATCGCATGACATGTTCAATTCTCTCTGTATTTATCGGTGCCCTTCCTTGGTGGGACTGAGTTGGGAACTTAAAACAGAAAAACCCAGTTGCATCTGTGCCCAATGGCATTATGAATGTAACAGGGTAGCATCGGCCTGCGTTTTTCTCCATATTAGCTTTACGTACTTACATTTTACATATGTGTAGCTGCTTAAAGCCCTGTTACAGACAGTAAATATTTCCTTTTGTATTCCTTCCGTTTAAGATAGTAATCATACCATGTGTTTTGATAGCTGTTTGACATTTCCCTTGTCCAGGCTGAACTCGTCCCATTCTTTACATGTTTTATGTCTTTTACGTTCTTGTTGATGATGTCATGTATGACATTAATGTATATGTAAATCAGAAGGAATGTATGAATGGCCATTTCTAGTGCTGTTCTGTAGCCAGTATGATAAATGATGTTTTCATTAAGCCCCCTCGTTTTTTTTTTCCTGCCTTTTTTTTCCCTCATAATGTTTCCCCCCCGCCCCAAGAAAGTTCAGTGGATTTTAGTGTCTGAGACTATGCTGAAATATGGTCATGCCAGGTCGTATCTCCTGTGTCTGGGATACTTTTCTCTGTGGAGCAAACCTTAACCCCGTTAATTTTGATGCAGGTTATGCTTCCTCACCGAGTTGAACAGCTGAGCTGTTATCCAGCTGGCTCACAAAGCAACATCATTTTCTTCCAGTGTCTTAAGACTGGAGGGAAGTGAATGCCTGGGGAAATGGGGGAATACCAGGTATTAAACAAAAAGGCATAACAGATGTTAAGACTTCTGAGAATGTAATGACTGTTCAGCTATGTTACTGAAGAAGCATCTGATACATGCCGTTCCCAGTCAGCTATTCAGCATTTGGAGAAACACGTAAAAGGTGCTAGCAGAAAAAAGATTCTCTCATAATTGAGATTTAGAAATACATTAAGCAAAAAGTGGTCCAGGATAGCCACGATGCACTGCATGGCTTCTGATGCTATGAGAGAGTCAGAACTTAAAGCCAGTGACATTTACTTCCTCTTCTTTCTTTCGGGATGTTCTTTTACTTTGTCAGCTGCTTCTTTTCATATCCTGTTGCCCAGTGGACCATACCAAACAATTAATCTTCAACCTTACTGCTCTGCCACTTTATGTTTGTAAACATTTATACCCTCTTAATTTAATTCTCTCTTAGCTACGCTGTATTTGTTTAGAGGCCTCCTCAGGTGGCATTTATCTTGCTTAACTTAGTTTTTGAAGTAGACATCTCTATCTGAGCTGGCCATCAAGATTGCCTTTATAGTTAGTGGAAGAAACTAGGCACATCCTAGGGGACCATTGCTTATCCTGAGGAAGGTATCTGAAATTGATCAGGTGAATGAGTGATAAAATGCCAGCTTGTTATCATCCAGCTCTGGATTTAGGTGAGATTTGCCACACTTTTCAGCCTGAAAATTTCTATTCTTGTTTTTCCTCAAATTCCTGTCTAGTTACTAGTGCTAGGTTGGATTTTTGTTGCTGGATGCTGTTTTGGGCTGTCAGTGTGAGGATTTTGGACAGGGGAGACTGAGCTACAGGGACCATCTAAAGCTTTGGGACTCCACTCTGGGTAGGGTATGTTAGAGGAGGTGTTTTCCTGTTTCTTCTGCGAGACTGCACATGAGTGTGCCCACATGCACTTGCTTCTGAGCTCTTCTGGCCCAGACGCACTTGGGCAGGCCGGCTGGCTTCGGGCCGTGCTCTGTTCTGCCGTTTGTGGCAGGCAGCGCATGGCTGAGCGAGGTAAGGGTTTTATTAAAGAATAAAACAAGGACATACTGGGGCTGGGATGAAATTCGGCCATTTGCAGGCTCTGGTTGACCACTGAAGGATGATCAGAACTCTGCTGTATCCTGTTATGACACTAAAGAAACATTTGTATGCCATTAATTTTTTGTGTGTCTCATCGTTAACTTTATTTTTCTTCCTGTAACCATTCCAAACAAGCTGCAGCGTTGAGCAATTGCACAGCTCCAGAACGTGCTTTATGTTCCTGTCTGTTTAATAAAGCACAATAAAAGAGTGGAGGCTCTTTCTGCTTTTGCACTACCTTGTTGAGGAACTGATGACTCTTCCTATGCAGTTGCTTGCAAATGAGTTTTATTTATAACAGTGCTGTAGTTTCTGTTGCTATGATTGGAAAATAGGAGAGGTAGAATTTACACATAATTACCCTTGAGAGGTTTTAATTCCTGATTTGCTCCTGACTTGGTACTAAAATAGACCTTAATTGTTTCTTATCTGCTTAGATGCACTTTCCCTGTCTTTGGCTGTTTGTAAGTCCCCGTAGTAACTGGGACTTCTTTAACTGCATGGTGGGGAAAAAGGGTTCTATTTTTTCCAGCAGGGTAAGGGTAAGAACTTCATAGAAAGTCACACCTTAGTGCTACTGAGTAGCTAGACGTTATAATCGTGCATTTATTTAATTAGTAGAGTTTGTAAGATCTAATATTTATGGAAAGCCGGCTGCAGCACAATGTCTGTTTCTGTGGGCTAAAAAGTGTAATAGTCATTGAAGCAAGTTGTCTTGTGCTTTCCATCGTTGTGCCTTCACTATGTTTGCAAATTAGTAATTGACATAGTCTGTGCATAAATTCATTTTTTATTTTGCTTTTATTGAAGCTGTCAGAAGAGACTACTGTCTGTGATGTTTACTATTGGCTAGGAAGCAAATGCTGCCAGTTCATGCTGCATAGTTTATTAGGGTTTTTACTGGAGACAGAAGTTGAGGTGAGCTTGATTTTCAAGTTTTGAATAGAGCTGTGGGCGTCATGATTATTTGGGTGGAGGCAGGAATGATATTTCATCTGTTAGCCCAATTGTATAATTCTCCCTGTGCATATAACTCCTGTTACGGCATTTATTAGTGTTTCGAATGGGTAGATTAGGAATGGCACTGGGATGTATGCTACTTCAATTTTATACTTTTAAGAATCTTGTCTAGCTCCACAGGAGTCAGGGTGTGATACATTTAGCAGCAAAAAGATACTCGTCAGAGCTAGTTTTGAAAAGCTTAGAGGGTATGCAGGATTGCATGAAAAGTCTGGAGAAACGGCCTGGTGATAATGTGAGCTCTTCAGATACCATTCCTGTTCAAGGGATATCCATAGGGGCCTGGTTACGTGAAACACAGAAACCCTTCTGCGAGATGGTGAGGCCTCTGAGTTTTCCAGCCTGATATAGTCTGTTCTACGGAGAACTCTCAGACTGACTTACCACGGTGGTGTTTGAGTGCTGGTAGTGCGTTGACACCACTGATTACTGTCACATATGGGTTGTCCTTTTCTGTGTTGTGCCCCTCCCATTTCTTCCCTTGGACAATTGTTGGCACATTGGAGTGCTTTAAGATCACCGTTCAGTTTTGGTTTGTTAATGCCTGCTGCTGTGCTATTTAGAGATGTCTGAGAAGAAATGTGCATCTTACCCTTGGAGCAGAAGTTGCTGAGGTCACTGGTGAGCTTTGTGGTATTCATTCGTGATCTCAGACCAATCTTTATAGAACTGACTTCTGTATTGATAGGCACGACCCATATCATAGAAGAGTTTCTTGGTCCTTGAGGGTGGCAGCATTGACCACGGTCCTCCTACTGGAAATCAAAGTAATCTTC
The DNA here is from genome assembly GCA_035590275.1 of Ibycter americanus. Taxonomy (NCBI): domain Eukaryota; kingdom Metazoa; phylum Chordata; class Aves; order Falconiformes; family Falconidae; genus Ibycter; species Ibycter americanus. The sequence goes on along the minus strand of JAVJGI010000039.1, from coordinate 816,172 downwards.
TGTTTACTCTTGGAACTATTCTGTATCATATTGTAAAAGTAGTGATTTAGGCACTGAAGATTATTTGGCAGTCCTTCTGAAGGTAGTATAGGGCGTTCGTCTATTTGCCTGGGGAAAGTGGTGCAAACACCTGTACCAGTTATTTCACGTATTTCATGACTATATCCCAAGATCTTTTGATTATTTCAAGAAGGGGGGGTCTCTTAGCGGATTTGTGCCTTAAGCATTTTGTGTGAATCTTGTTCAGTGAGTAGCTTCAGTGCCTGCTTCTGTTTCCTTGCTTTCCCAAGAAGCTTTGGAGTATAATCAACAGGATTTTTGGCATTAACTGGTTTTATTCTCATTTTTTCCCCAGTGTTCTGGATAGCATTGTTAGCCTCTCATGGTTACAACCATCAACGCCCACCCCGGCCAGCCCAGTGCTATAGCTCGTAGTTATGCAAAGTGTCTCAAAGAGGAGCAGTGTTTGCCTTGGTCTGGAGGCTGAATTCTCCACTTAAACCTCGAGGTGATCCTTCTGGGTCACCGGGGAAGTATGTTGGCTGTGCTGCTTGAAAGATAAGCTTGGGCTCTTGCTTTCAAGGCTTTATCCACCAGGTTTCTCATTGAATGCCTTTTCCTTCCCTCTGAAAATCAGCAGTAGGAGACTTATTAATGAATCCCATTTGTATTAGCCTTGAGTTTCTAGACTGGGTGATCTGAGCTGTTAATAAAAATGCTTTTTGTAGCATTCCTCTGCCTAAGCACTCTCCCTTCTTTCACTCTAGTCCTGATATTTTATCTGCTTTAAGATAACTTGATCTTTCTTGTGTAAGAGATGTCAATAGCACTAAGAGAAAATAGAGTTGAACGCATACTTTCTGGTAGGTGATGTTATGCTATGTTCTGTGGCCCTGTTCTGGGTAATTACTAGGTTTAAAGAACAGAAGTGTTAGTTCATGTCTCAGCTTGATTAAGCCAAGGGTCAGGGGCCTGGATGTAGATAATGTCTTAACATCAGAAGAGAGGGCTCAGAATAAGGACGGGGGAAGCAGTAGCAAATTGATTAGTAAAATGAAAAGGGATGTAAAATGTGCAGTGTTTGATTAAGAATGTATAAGGGATAAAATACAAGGCAGGATACATACAGAATAGGAACAGCACACTTAGAAAAAGACAGGAAGAAACAAGGTTTACTCACTTTTCTTTTAAAAGAAAACATTTTAAAATAAATATATTAAAAATGACAGGAAAAAGCAGTGTCCTTATGCTTAAAATGTAAGCATAAGTATAAATAGTAAAACCAAAACAAACAATGTTCAGACTGTGACATTCACAAATGGTCTACTAAACATCACTTACGCTTTGTTATTACCCTGCATCCTTTCCTTGAGTATTTTCAGTATTGTGTCTGTTTCACTTCTCAGAGCAATGGACAGGAACCCTTTCTTGCAGTCGCACCATTTAGCAAAGTCTGATGGTAAATAAGAAGCATTGCTGTTTACATTTGCTGGCAAATGCTTAAATGTTATCTGTGTGGCTATTTTAAGCTTTGTTTTGACAACGCTGAAACTTCTGGGCTCTGTGATGTCAGTTGGTAAAGTGCTTCATTAAATTGCTGTGGCACTGGAAAAGCAAATGAACGGTGTCCTTCCTGAGGCTGAATACCTGAGGTGGAAAGGATCCTAAGGCACAGCACGTGAGTTCCTGTACTTGAAATAATTTGGTTGTAATCTGTCTGGATCATTGTCATATTAGCTACTTGGATCCTGACAAGTGTCCTGCTTAAGATAGGCAGTGTCCCTTGCAGGACTGGCACGCTAACGGTATGTGCTGTCCGGTATATGGCACTTGGGTCTCAGTTCGTTTAAGGGTTCACAAAAACTAAACGTTTTATCACCGCGGAACAGGGCTATGTAAAAGATGGACTGAACTGTGTGTATTGAGCCAAAGGGCCTCTTTTGGTGGCTATGAAGAAGTTGCAGTGCCGATGCTAGAAACCTAAGGGAGAATCCCCTGGGTTCTGGGAGTTCTTGGTTGCTCTCAGTTGGCATGAGAAACGTATATGTGAGGTCAAGACTTGAACTGGTGTCTGTCTACTCTTGAACTCCTGAAATACGTATTGGAAGGCTTGAGAGGTATTGGTGGAAATCTTACTGTTGTCCAGGTGCTGTTCCTCCTGAAAACCATAAATAGCAGCACAACTGTTCTTATTTATGTGAGCAGCTGATGCTGGATTTATTTGCAGACTGTGAATCCTGGTTTGTGGTATCACAGGCAGTCATTTTACTGAGAGTGTGGGTGACTTCCCAAGACAAACTAGTAACCTGTGAAGGGTTAGATACTCTTTTGTGGAGTCCTGAGTGAGCTGTAGTGCTGGGAGGGCATTGGAAAGCCTAGGTGGGACCTGGATTAACTGGAGCAAGCATTTCCCAGTCTGGAGGAAAAGGCCCATCTGTTTAATGAAGCACTAGACTGATCCGAGACAGGTACGGGATTCTGAGTCCACCACTCCCATAAACATACAAGCTTCAACCTGCAGGCTTACCTAAAGTATCTGATGGCTGCTTGAAAGTCTTTTTACCCTGTTATGATAGTGGCTGTTAGTGTAGCTTATTGGCAGCACATCAGACAAGGCGTCTCCTCTCAGCACTCCTGTGGCACAGAGGCACCATTGCATGCTTCTGTTGTGCCCAGATGCAAAAGAATATTCTGATGTGTAGGGACTAAGATCAAAGCCACCAGAAAAGTGTTGGAAAAAGGGGAAAAGAAGAGAATCGAAGGAGGGAAGTTATAATGAGCGAGGAGAAAAAGGAAATAGGAAAAAGCTGCAATGTAAGACATGGGAAAGTCAATAGGAAATGAGCGAGAGGGAGAGAAATGGGAGAGGTGGTGGCAACTGCCAGATAGGAGAGAGGTTTCCTGTCTGCCAGTGCTTTCTGAAGGCACACATCAGCCACAAAGGACTAAGACCTGCCTAGCGTAAGGCAAAAAACCCTGACAAGCCAGGGCTACAACCGTGTTGAGTTTTCAGTGGAGGACTCAACATGTGTGCTTGGTGTCTGGGAGTACCTCTCTATTTCTTGAGGAGGCTGTGCAGATACCGTTCAGGACTGGGAAACTCTTGAGCAGTTGCAATGCCTTCTAAAATTTTGCTCTGCTTTGAGTGACAGCAAGTCCCATGTTGACAGTGTTTGAGTCATGATGATGATGATTCCTGTTCTTTTGTTAAGTAACTTTCAAAATTGGTGCTTGCAAGTAAGAAAATAGTGCGGTTTTCTGATCTGAGTCGATATTTTTTTTCTGCCTTCTGAACAGTTACTGTGATGTGATGTCCCAAATTAGGCAGTGACTTCAACCCAAAAGCAAGCTGTTCTTCTCAAGACGTTTCTGGTTTTAAGAGAGTGATTTTCATTGCTGCAGACTGCTGTATATCCATCTGACCTGAGTTAGGTAGGCAGCATCATAACAACTTTGAAAAGATACTCAGGGGGAACTGTAATAGAGAGAAGGGAGTGAATTTATGTGAACTCCCTAAATGTGTGTGTGGGAATGATGGTTAATCAGAAATACTTCTGTGTCAAGGATAAAAGTCCTTAGCATAGAGATCTCGTAATGATGAACTGCAGCTCTCAAGTTGGCAATTTGTTCCTGCTGTCTGTTTAGAGAGACAAAATGATAGGTTGTGGTTTGCCCTGCGTAGTCCCTGTGGTTTCAGTAGCGGAAGTGGTTCATGTGGGTGCAGATCTGATCTTAGCAAACCAACGAGCTCAATAATTTTGGCTGGTGGAGGTGGTATGGGGATACTGCAGAGAGAGCCGTTTGCAATTGTTGTGGGATTTTCTTTGTTGTAAGGACGCGTCAAAGTCTGTAGGGCACTGGTAATATGAATACCTTTGTTGCCGACTTCTTCTCTACCTTTGAGTTATAGTAGAACCTTCAACAGTAAAATAAAATATCTTGTAATAGTTCGGAAATGGATACGTGATCTTGAAGAACTGTGCTCTGTATCTGGTTTAGTTGCTTCAGTGGTGGGTGCCTTCACATACAAGTTTGATAATACTTACTCAGTGGTTGGTACGTGTAAAGTTGCCAAGCACTGCAGCCCTTGGAGTAGTCCTGAAAGCCCCAAGTTTTACACTCAGGTATGTCAGGTCCATGAAGTTACATAAAATGTTCAGCCCACACACACTATGGAAATTGTTGTGGGAATAAAACCCCTTAATACTGATGGGGTGGAGGTGGGCAGAGGAGGGGGGTGGGGGGGAAGAAAAGAGGCAAGCACAGTTTTCTGTTCTTCCAGTGTGAAAAGATGTAGGAATGTTGGTGATAGCTTTAAATGTTAGTGTTGTTTACTTTGGATGTTAACCAGTGCAACTTCAGCTGTATGTATTGCATAGCAGACCTTGACCTCCTCTCCCTTTTCCTTTTAGTAGACTTATTATCAGGTTTTGCACTCATCAGTGAGACATTAACTATATTTTTTGGTGTCTACACCTGTTCAGCCGTGCCTCTGACTCCCCCTCCATAAATGGGGTATCTGGCTGGACTCTGGCCCTAGTGATCCAGATGCGCAGTCCTTGGTTTAGGCCAGGAAAACACTTCTTTCCTGGCAGTGTGAAACGTGCTTGCCTGGCTGTGAGATACAGTAATGCTGCCTGGCGGGTGCCAGGCGAAGGGGAAGAGTTGCTGTGTGCTGATCGTGGCTTGTTTTGACAGTTAGCACCAGCCTTACTGGAGGAGGCTCTTTCTCTCAGCAGAGCTCCTGGATCACGTGTAAAGCAGAAGCAGATAATTAAGCTTAGCTGCAAGGGGGAGAGGAAATAGCCTTGCAACAGGTTCGCGTTTTGGGCAGCCTGCAGATCTAAATCCTCTGGCTGGAATTCAGACAGATGGAGAGAACCTGCTCCTTTTCCCCTAGCTTTTTTAATTTTTTTTTTTTTAATTTTTATTTTTTATTTTAAAATCATCATGGCTGTGGCTACTGGGAGGCAGCTTCACTGAGCCTGCTTGCTTACTGCAATGACAACAACATCACAGCAGCTCGGAGTGCGCTGAGAATCTTGCTCCATCTGTTGCTTTTTATGTACGGAGAAAATGGCTCCTTCAGATCTATAATGTGCTTCTTGGAATATTGATGGGTTTTGATCAGTTGTTGGATCAGCTTCAGAAACTTGCTGAAGTGTTGGTTCCCCTGGTTGGTGCTTTTATAGGGAAGTGAGAATGTATTTTCCCAAAAATAATTGTTCATTTAGAGGGCGTGTAGGGATTTAATCTTTTTTTTTCTTTTTCTTTTAAATGAAATACCTTTTAGATCAAAACTGCAATTAGCCCCAAAAGAACTGATTTCAACAATTAGGTCAAGAGGAAAAAAAACCCAAAGAACATGCAAATAATGAGGTGGGGTTTGGGTGTGGTTTTTCGTTGTTTTTTTGTTTTTTTTTTTAAATAAATTTCTAATTGATTGTGAGGACAGGCACAGAGGGACTCTGGACACTTCAGACAAAGACTGTTCTGTTCAGGGACCTTGTTTATTTAAATCCCCATGTGAAATCTCTTCATCTTCTTCTCAAAGTTGTATTTGGATCAGTTTGCTGTGGTAGTAAATTTGAAATACAATGATTAGCTGTATGGCAATGAGGAGCCTACTCAAATATCTGGGACCCAAAAATGGAAAGCTTGTTTCCTGTGGGATTTTCAGAAATTCTTTCTCAGTCAGGCTAAAGCTGGTAGCATTCCTGAAGGTGGTCGCATGCTCTGAGAATCCACGAGCGCTGCATCCTCCCTTTGTCTCCGTTACCTCTCCAGCTGTGTGCGCACTGGATGTAGATGTCAGGCTGCATGAGTCTGGCACAGGAATAACAGATCTGTGGGGCAGCCCTTTGTCAGCGACAAGTACTTTGGCTGTCACTGTGGCCCCAGGATCTCTTTCTCAATGTCAGTCGACCGAATTCAGTTGCATGATAATGTGCAGGAAGAAATGCTCAGTAGCAAGTAAATTTTGTCTTGTGAGATTGCGAGCTGCCTGTACTTCTGCCCCGCCTCTCTCTCTTCCATCATGTGGAGATGTTTGCTTTAAATTAAAGCACTTCTGTTGGCATCCTGGTGGTTTCCAAGCTGCAGTGGGTCTGATTATATATATTCCATTTCAGAACACCAGGCAGAAAATACCTTGGGAGAAATTGCCTTACTGCGGGCCGTTCACAAATTTAAAGAAAACTATTATTTCCCATACTGGTTCAGTGCACTGAGTACTGATGTTTTGCTGGTGACCAGTGCTTAATTTTTATCTAAGTTTCTTGCATGTGTGGTGACTTGAATAATCTCAGTTACTTAAACTCAGGTGTTGGTTACGGTGGTAACACAACATTTTGTTTAGTCCTGTGAGGGTGTTTGGCTGTTTACAACTGCTGATGGGTAGTAAACATGTTAATACAGTACGATGGAAATAGGAGAGGGAGGTCCGTATATGGCGTTTGGAGCATGCTTTGATACAACATTGAGGGAGTTACGGTTTCTTGCAAGCGTGGATGACTCTCAGATCTAGCTGATAAGAAGAACAAGTATATTAAAGTTTCTGTAGGTAAGCTGCATGCGTGCTCTGCTTAAATGGAAACGATAAGATTTAAATTTTGTATGTTTGATGATCAAATGCTATCTGAAAAGCAGCTGCAATTACTGTGTTAAAATTTGCCTGATTTTAGCACTATTCCCCCTCCAGAGGCTAATGCAGGAAGCATCTCCTGAAGCTGCAGCAGTACTCAGCTTGTGAGCAAATATGAAAAGCTTCAGATGAATCAGCTACCAGGCCCCACCAAAGTGCTGGCCTGCCCCTTTGAGGAAACATACCGTCATAATTACACTGGTATAACTAGCTGTGTGAACCCTCATCCTTTGGAATTTCAAAGTAAGAGGCAGATGCACTGTTGCAGTTACAATGGTACAGAGTTCTGGCAAGATCTAAACCCTTCTTTTTCTCCCTGCCCGTCTCCTGACCCCTTGCATGGCTTCAGTGGTGTGCTTTAGGCATGATGATTGGTGTGAAGGGGGGAGATGGAGAGCCCTGGAAAAGACTGTTGATTATGCATTGGCTTGAGGGCAAAGGAGAAACTGTCAATAGGACAGACTCTGAAATAAAATTAATTCTAGGGGAGGTAACTCAAACTGGTATTTGGCTCATAGACAATGTCTGGAAACACTGTGAACTCTAAATATCGGTGGTTGTATGTTCCTTGTCTCACTGAAGCGATGAAGGAATGAAAGTACGTTCTAGTGTGTGAAAGAAATGGATTTCTGCATTTTCAGAGGCTGGGGCTGTGAATACAGGTATTGCTACCTTGCATGTTTGTTTCCCCTCCACCCCACATTTAGAATTTGGGAGTGTAAGGCCACAGATGTGTAATACAGTAACAGTGAATCCAGTGCTGGCAGACTTATGGGGTCAACATTTTGATGCAGTTCATGTCCTTTTTTTCAATTTTATTTTATTTGTATTGTATTGTAAAGCTGGGGCAGGATGATGTCTATGGTGAGTTGTGAATGACCTACAAAATCCTTTGGAAAGAATAAGTCCAGCTTGCCCCCCGGACCCTGGTTCTCAATATATAGTGAACTGCTGGTAGAGTTTTTTAGGCCTGAAAGTATTTATTGCTGAAAATTTTCAGCTCTAGAGTGTACCATAACAAGGTATTGAGTGCTAAACCCATGTTATTGTTCTTGTGTTCTTACCTCTTTGAGTTATGACACAGTTTAAATAACTGTGTTCAGCAGTTTGCTATGAATGAAGTAGATTTTGTTGTAGAAAATGGAGTATCCCTGTTCTCATTTTTACCTCTTTTCAAATTGTCAACTATACAATAATTACTTCTCTCTCTCGTTTAGTATGCTGGTTTGGCACTGATTCAAGTTTTAATTTAGTGACTGGCATAAATACTGTATTTCAGAGCTGTTTAGGGGTGCTTTTTTTTTCATTACAGGCTTACTGGAATCGGTTGAACTTAATTCAATGACAGGATAAGCAAAAATGTGTTTAGATAGTCTGTTCTGAAATGTTTAATGCCTTCTAAAATTGTTCGTGGTAAAAGATCAAGGAAGGAAACAGTATGACCTTTTAAATGAAGCTTCGTATATCCCATTTTCCTATGCCAGAAGTCAGCCCAGACAATGAGACTGACAGAATTAGGGTTCTCTTTCATGAAGGATCTTTCACTTTTTGCTTTTACAGATAGGTATTTTTCTTTATTGCATCACAGATCTAGCAGACTTTACAGCTGTCTTTTAATCAGTTTCCATATTTGTACCAGAACTTTCTTATTTTAATTACTGTCTGTAGAAAACGGTCCAGTAGCATGTGTGTGTCACAGTGGAAAATGGTGGGTCTTTCTGTAATTTTTTCTTTGGTTATCAGATTCTTTACTTAAGTAATTAATAGTAAATGATTGCAATTAACAATTGTGCTTAAAGTTTTGACGACTTCACTGTTTTCTTTTTTTGAAGATGTTTTTTTCAAGCACTGCATTTTGCTTGGGGTTAATGCAGCCATGCATTAAAAACAGACAGATGTGATTCAGTCTTGTAGTGATTGACTCTGTAAAGTAGGTTGCCAGCCTAATCCTAACTTGTGCTGATATGTGCTTTTTAGTCAGCTGGCTGGAGCCTGGAAGGTGGGTTTTGTTCAGAGCAGAGCTAGAGGATTTGTATGGTGAATCATTCAGTGAGGTACATAATAAATTGGGTTGTATCGCAAGCAGTAGAGAGCTGTTACATTTTCTTGTCCTCTACCCCTGCTTTTGTATTTTGCCATCCTGCTCAGTTTATCAGTTTCTTTCATGTCTAAATCATCCTTTTTCCTCTGTGGGTAGTACTTCTCTGGAGCTTGTCCCACATTTGATTTGATCTCCTCTTGTTTCTTCTATGACAGTTTTCAATTTGAATTTTGCCTGGCACTCTACACATGCTGTCCGTTGAGTTTCACGTAATGACTGCTAAAGCTGTCAACTAGTAATGTACTTCAAAAATGGGGGTATTTTTTAGGGGGTTCTCATCTGGTATTTAGGATCCTAAAAGCATTTGGTTAACTCTTGCGTAGCAAAATGCTCTGAAACCCGAAAGCTTGCAGGTCTTTTGGCTTACCTGCATATGCGTTGCTGGCACTCAGTTTAACTTTCCTTCCCAAATATGTTGTGTATGCCAAGTATCTGTGACTTGGTTTCTGTACCTCACAGGGTACCATGCAGACTTCTCTTACTAATCTTTTAAAAGAGAAATTATGGTACTAATTTAACGTAGAGTGGCTTAGTACTGGTCAGATAATCTGGATAGTATTTCTACTTTGGCAATTGTTGATCTACTTTTTTACTGCAAAAATAATTTCCGGTTTCTGTACCTCAGTTTCCTATTTTTCAAACTAAGTTTCAGTAATTTAAGGAATGCTTCTAAGGACCTGAAATAATGATGTGTTTGTATATGTGAAGCAGTGGTTTTGCAAAATTACTACTTTATCTGACGTAAACTCTCTTTAAATTGTCTACTCTGACTTGCAGAGATTCCTAAGAGGAAGCTTCTGTATCTTTAACTTTCACTGACTATTATGTAATGCAACATACTTTGGATACTCAAATGAAATATTAACTCATTTGTTCATCAAGTTGTCTTCTGTTTTTCCATAAAGCATGGCCAAAGTAGGCAAACAGATTTCTTAGTCGTGTGCTGCTTGTGAGTTGTTGATATTTCAGGCCAATGAAAGTATATGAAAATACATACGCTTCACAATGCTGTGAAGGGTGAACGTACCCACTGTGCCTGTGTCAAGTCCGCACAGTTCTGCGCAAGGCAGGCAGGAATCGCCTGTAGGCGATGGAACAAGTGTGTGGATGACAGCTGCAGGTCAGGCAACGTTTGCTGCTGTCAGAAACTGTATTGAAGGATCAGTATCAGTTCTGTAAAGGCAGAAGGTCAAAGACCAAGGTGTGTCTAAAGCAAAAATAAAACGGACGTCACTAGAATATAAGGCAGCATAGCAAAGAGGGAAAAAAAGGAATAGTTTATAGTTCTATTGATGACAAGAAAGAAGTGTCATTGTGAATGAAGTATGGGAGTTCTGACCTTTTTGTGGAGGGGAAAACAAAAAAAAGACATCGGTCATACTTTTCCTAAAGTAAACTTTACTGAAGTAGAGTTCAGTGCCTCTAACATCTTTGTGACTTCTCAGTAGGTATCTACATTCTAAGTGGTGGCCTACTGTTTTTGTACTTGAAAACACTCAGATGTGTCTAAAAGATGCAGGTCATGAAGTGGACTCTGTTCTTGCAGGATCTTGCTGAGATATGTCAGATTTCTGGCGTATCTTCTTGTCTGTACTTTTATATTTACAATCTCTTTCTCTCTCTCTCTCTCTCAGAAAAAAACCCAAACAAAACATAGTAGCCTTTTGCTAGTTCCTGTTCATTTAAGATGCACGGGATGGATTTTGTTGCTTTATATAAAAGATAGGAGGAATTAACATCCTGAGCCCATCAAATGAAAGGGAGAGATTGAGGGTCAGTGCTCGTAACATATGGCTTTATAAAGTATTTAGATACTCTGATGGGGGATCTGGACAGCCCTTCTGCTTATCAGTTACGATTTTAGGGGCTAAGGAAGTGCATTGGCAAGCTTTTTGTATATTGATGTGATGTGTCATAATGTTAGGGATTAATTGATTAAAAATGCGTGTATCCATCTATCCCATATCCTGTGTCTGAACTAAATCCTTTTTCAAGAATAGATTTCTTCATCTGCGCCTCTTTGAACTGCCCAAAAATTGTGAGCGAGGCTCAGCCTCTTCAGCTGGCTGCAAACAGGATGCTCAATGCATTGAAGCCTTAGGTTTTGTTACAGAAACCCGGCCAGCAGTGGTAGTGATCAGATGTGCAGCTCTTGCTGCTCCATGGGTATTTTTTTTTTTTTTTCCACAGGGGTGTGGACTCCATTCCTTGGGGACCATTTTGCTTCCGCTGTATGGAGCTCTGGGAAGCTGTTCTTTTCCCATGCCTGGCTCCTTATTGGGGTAAAGGTCTGTGAATTCAGCATAAATATTTACCATATCCCAGCCTGACCAGCTGAGAGCTGCTAATACTGTTATTGAACGAGGAGAAGAGCATTGCTTATATTGCGTGCAGGGTGTGTGGTTTGTATACGGGCAAGCACTGAGGCATTCCTTAATCAATAGAGAGTGTAAGGGAGGGAGCAGGGACCGAAATTGTGGTTACTTGGCAAAGAATGATGGAACAAGGAGATATGAAAATTCTGGGAAGTGAAACCTGAAATATACAGGCTTGTAACTTGTAGTGTGGTATTTTAGAAGCTTTAACTTAATTGTCTTATGTTTTATTACACTTTTACTAAAAGGACAAAGAAATGGGGCTAAATGAGGAATTAGCTACTTATTCATCTACCGTCTTTCCTATGTTCTTAGGAGAGAGTTCTTTTTAAGTGATGTGGAAAGTGACATCTCTTGTCCATGTTTTCTTTCATTATCTTCTTTTTCTGCTGTTGTCCAGGACTGTAGAAATCCCTGTAGATTTAAAATAGTGATACTACATTTACAGTTCTAGCCATATCTTGGCTATCTCTGATTTCTTCTAAAAAACTGGTTGCACCAGACTCTTTCTTGCTTTTTTTGATCAAAGATTTTTTTTTTTCCTCCAAATTGTTTTCTTATGTCCTGTGGCTGAGAGAGTACCGAGGGAAGGAAATCTGGGAAATCAGAGTAGGAAGCAAGATATAAGCTTCCATTCCTGAATCTTTCTTGTTTTTACACTATTTCCTGGCAGCTGCATCAGTTTGTACTTGAAAGGAATGCATTGTGTTGCTTTTCCTCCAAAGCTGTAGATAAAACATAAATAAAAATTAATACTGTAAAAAATTGTAAGTTTATTATGTGCATAAGCAAAAAACTACAGCCAACAGTTAAGTCTTACATAACTGGTCTGTGTAGTTCTGCAGTGATCATACTGGATTATAGTCCTGTAAAAATCTCATATACCCTTCCCCATCCTAAGTAAGAAAGACAACTTTGTCTCAAGTTGTCATGCATGCCACCTTTGTGATATTTTGAGTCTGGGCATAATAGGCTTCAAAAGGTGGTTGGTGCTCTAGAAGGCGATGTTTTTTCAGAAATTCAGTATTTCAGGAGAGAAGCAACCTGCAGGACTGGCCCTGTTTACTTACACCAGTCCCCTCTATAGTTTTTACAGTGTAAAAGAAACCTTAGACCAAGAAATGAACAAATTCAGCATTGGGCTCAAGAGTTCATTCTTGTGATAGTTCTCCAAAGGTGCTGCTCTTGTGCTCTGTGCTTAAATCCTTTTCCTTTGATACTTCTCCTGATAGACTGCAATTTCATTTGGATTCTTCAAAGTGGTTTTGACTTCGTTATAATGAAGAGAAGGCTGCAATATCTATTTCTGAAGCTTTTTAAGATTGTTTCATGGTACAAACACGTTTCTTTTCCCAAGTGTTGTTGCCAGTTAGAGAGTTTGTATGTTTAAGGGAATTGAAAATGACCCTTCTGTGGTAAAGGCATGACACCTGCCTTCAAGCATATTCCTGTTGTATTTCTCCATTTGTTCATTGACCTGAATTATTTCAAATTAAATATTTTACCTGCAAATTTCAAAAAGCAAGCACTCTGCTGCGAGGAGTTTCAGTTTTGCAAGGACATAATATGTGTTACTCTACAGTGTTGTATATATTTGTTCTTAATGATTGTAAAGCAACTTACAAATCTTAAATGTGTGGTATTTCCCTGCAATAGGGTAATAAGCGGTTTTGTTGAAGGGTAAACTGAGGTACAGGGCTACGGAATGTGAATATCTGTGGAGGGGAGCAGAGCTAGTTCTGACCATCCGTTCCAAGGTCTGCTTGTTGGAGTGTGTTGTTTGGACTGCTGCAGTTGGTAAGAGAGTGTTCTGCGCAGTGAAGGAAATGGGAAACAGCAGTGTTTTGAGCAAAATGTAGTTTACTAACGTAAGGCATATTGGCCTGCTCACATTGTTTCATCGACATTTCACTTAATGGTAAGGAGCATTAGGGAGAAGAATTAGGAAAGGCTTGATTTTAAAATGTAATCCAGGTTGTAAAATGTCTCTGTTTTGACACCCTCTTTTTGCGTTAGCAGTGGCTGTTTGGTGCACGTGATTCTCATTCGGGCATGAATAAACTGGATATGAAGCTGCGCTCTGGGATTTGCAACGACTTTTCCCTCGCTTCCTTAACTCTTTGTGATTTCATGTTTGCTTAGAACACTTGCCTGTTCATTTTTTTTCTTCTCTCCACCCGCCCCCCCCCGTGTTTTG
>JAVJGI010000039.1:730691-802756 GCA_035590275.1 Ibycter americanus | reverse complement strand
TCTTCTCGCCCCCCGCCCCCCCCCGTGTTTTGGGTCATATACCAGGATTCTGAAAGGAAGGGGTGCTAGCCTGTGAGTGTCTGAGCAGCTGGCTATGTACTGGGTTTTTTTTCTTTCCTCCGGTTACCATTTTCTTTTTGAGAGCTGACATTTTCTTTTCTGATTTGTGAAATTCCTAGAAAATGAGGAGCTGGGCAAATGTTTCAAAATACGAACCAATGAAATACAGCTTACTACTATTTAGAAAATGATAATGCATGCCACTGGAAAAGATAGAAGTATGGAAAATACATGCTCTGCCTGGGAAATTATTGCATGCTTAGAACTATGGAGCTGATAGATGTAGGGGTAGGAGCTGATTTCTTTGGCTTCCTGTCTGCTGTGTAATTGTAGCCTTGATGCAGTTGTGGCTTGGAGATTATATTTGGTACCAGCATGCATTGGACTAGGCAGCGCAGCAGCTGCAGTGAGTGTAGTCTAAAAAATTTGGTCATGAAAACTGAGGAAATGCAAAAGAAAGTAACTACTATTAATATGTTAAGTGGTTTGCTGCAGTTTCATCTTTTTAATAGGCCCCATGATTTGGGAAAAAAAAGTGGAATTTAATTAAGAATGGTAATTCAAATCAAATCACCAAAAATTATTTTGATGGAGTTAGACAGTTTTATGGCAAAGGCTAAAATCAAGATCTTGCTTCGTCTCTCATCCCGCTGTACGTGGTGGCTTGGATGCTTGTTAATGGAGAGCCAGGCATCGCACTGCCTGGGGCATAGTTAGAGCCCTGGGAAGATTTACATTAATCAAACACAAACAGACAGTGTAGCGTGAAGAAATTTCTATCCCGCTAGCAGTGCTCACAAACTTAATTAGGTTATTGGGGCAGAAAAAGAAAACAGCCCCTTCACCCTCCAATCCTTCTTCCCCAGGGCTTGACCAGTCATACAAGTTGTAAGAGCAGTAAGCTTATTGCCCCCCTGTTTTGACCTCCTAGTTTCTTTGCCCGGATGACAGAAAGAGGCATGATTTCATTCTCGCCCTCTTTCCTGCCCTCTTCTCTTCTAAAACAATACAGAGGCTCTGTTTTTCTGAAACTGTGTGCATTTCAGGTGCCATGGTGGTTGGATGTTTTCAAAATGCCTGAAAACAAAATACACTACGTGGCACAGTGTGACCCTGTAAAAGGCTGAAAGTGGATTGAAGGAAAAAACCTCACTGCCCTATGCCAAGTCTTTGTTCATGTGCCTCATGTGATGCAGTTTCTTTGATCAGTGATCTGATTTAATGACATGCATGCCCATATATATCTGTGTAGATACATAAAAAAACACATATACATGCATACGTACATACACATAAATACATACAGAATTTACATATCTGTGTAACATATATACATAAATACATGTTTAAGTATATGTTGTTATGTCCCTCAGGACAGTTGGAAATGCTGAATTTTATAATCCTGGCTCTCCTCTGCTTTCTTGTTGCATGCCGTCTCTGTGGGATGTACGTGGATGCTGTTCTCTGTGTGTCCATTAGCAGTGCAGCGTTGGGCCACAGCTGATGGTGGTTGGGAGGAGGTGGGAGAGAAGAGGTGGAGTTTCTTCCCTTCCCTCAAGTGGTCAGTGAAACAATCAGGCAGATGCCTCTCAAGGATATCGGATAAGCGTAAAAAAACCAGAAAGCTTCCAAGAGGGGTAGCTTGTGCTCCTCGGAGAGGACTTGGTGTCAGTGTACTCCCCCTGGAAATGGGCCTTTGGGATCTCCCTGTTCAGCTTACTTTGTCTTGTGAAACAGGTAATATCTGAGACTCTTTGTTCCTATTCTGTGATATATGAATATACTGAAAGATGAGAAAATAGCTTCCTTGAATGCAGAGGGGAGAGAGAGGATTTTGCCTTTAGTATCTATTGGAAAAAGGGTGGGAGGGGAGGTTTTTCTCTTAGGTTATGGTTTTTGTTCGTGGGGGATTTTCTTCCTCTTTTAGTAGCTGCTATGCGAACCTTAGGTACTATTTTCTATTTTCATTGTGAAAATGGCCAATTAAGTATGCTTGCTGTGAAAATCTGTGCCTCAGTGTCTCAGCTCAAGAACAAAGGTTTTGACAGCTAGGAAAGATGCCTTAGATGCTGGCAGCACTACCTTCTTTCCATTTCCCGATGCTGAATTGCATACCAGCATGTTAGCAGAACCTTCTCACCAGCTTTTGCAGTCTTAAGTGAATGTGATTTTTGATAAGTTGATATTTTGTGCATGTTGATGTTAAAATAGCTTTTGGTGTTCAAGAAACCGTCTTTGAGTGTTTTAGGTGGGTTTCTTTTCCTGAATACAGTTTTCACTGATTTTTTTTTTTTTCTTTTATTGTAAAGTCTTCTAAAAATGAAGCAAATTGCATCAGTAGAGGATAGTCACAACGATCATCTGGACAGTGCTGTTGGTGCAGAATTGAGGCAGCGTTAATACAGTGACAGCCATCAGAGCATTGAGAGACTTCTCTCCATTTTCAATAGTTTCTGCTAATGTATGGGTATGAGGATTTGATGTAAAAGGGCTGTGAGATGCTAATCACTGCTGGGGAGATTTGGTTTTTACATATATACCTATATATAAAAGCTTGTATGTAAAATTTGTTTGGTTTTTTGTTGTTGTTGTTGTTTTGGGGGTTTTTTTGGTGTCTATATACTGCAAAGTGGTTACTTAGTTACTTCCCTTTGTGGACAGATGCTCATTTTCCAGGAAGGCAGAACTGTAGGTGGCTCTGACATGAAGAGGTAACAGTCTGAAATACTGAGCAACAATCTGCAAGTTACTGCAAGCTCTGCTCTCAGACTGGGTGAGAGCTGGCAGTTCTCAGCATTGTGCCTGTATGGAGGAGGATGTACCAAGAACTGGTCTAAGTGAAGTGGGTGGGGAAACAACTTAAAACTGGTATTGATATTTCTGATAGCTCGGTTATCTCTATACCACTGCCACCCATCTTGAAGAATTTTGCTTCCATCACCTCTTAGCAGCTGGTGGGTTTCCTGAGTAAATTTTTTTTCTTCTTGTATTTTTATGTATTTTAAGAGGCCCAAGAGGAAAATACTAATACAAACATATTCAGAGGCCTATTAATACCAATGTATTTGACTCACATGCTCCTCTCAGGGTCCTGAGCCATTTTGCAAGTACCATGGCTTTGCTACTGTTTCTTTTTTTTTCTCTTCCATTTTATAGTAGAAGAAACAAGGCTTGGTGTTGCTGTGAAATCCTAATCCTGTGTTCTGCTCCAGTCCTTTACAGTTGGTCTTTCTGGATTTATCCTGTAATTTAGATGAAGGGGAAGATGAAATGTGAAGGAGCAAAGCATGCCATGAATGCCTGTGTAAATTTTTTCACTTCTAATGCAATGTATGCTATGTGCATCTATTGTGTTTTATAGGTGAGACCTCCTGCATTTCAGGGGAGAAATAATAGGTTTGCATATCACAAAAGTCTCTCTGTTTTTCTTAGACCATGTAAATAACTAAGATAGCTTGGACTTCAGTATGTGGTGTTGCTGATCTCTTTCTAGTTCAGTTTACATCACATTTTCTTTTTTGTAAATTCTGACAAACTGACATGTATGGTTGAGAAACTTTCCATGAATACTTTTAAAATATGAGTTAATGCTAGGATAGAAACCCTCTTGGGAGGTGCTGAAGCAAGTAAGGTGAAATGTTCAGTTAGTTGCATATTTTTAATTTAGTCTCAAATAGTTTCAATTTCTATTGCCCTCAGTGTTTGCGTCTACATGAGGAAAACTTCACCAGCAGAATTAACTAGATTGGAAGCTGTGCAGGACTAAGAGCTAATAATAACACTGTACAGGTTAAACAACAATGTGGTAATGATTTCTTGGTCCTCTCTGCACTACAGCTTTCGTTTGTAAAATTGTCTATCCAATTTTTCCCTGGTGTAAATTAGGCCACTGGGAGCACTTTGCCTTTGGGTAGTTTAAGACATACTAGCTGTAAATTAGTTTATTGCAGCTGACAAATATTTAGAAGCTTTGCAAAGGTCGTAAGGGTGGATATTGTCTGCACATCCCATGTAGAATGGGTGTAGTTTGACCAAAGGTTCATTACTGGGTGGGAGAAAGAAAGGCAAGGCGAGAAATGTTTTTTCGTTGAGTGTCTGCTTAGCTTTGAACTGATAAATTCCTAGCTCTGATGAGCAGGCAAGTCTTGGGTCTGAGGTGTTGGCATTACATTTCTGGACCAGTAAATGCACGTTAACCTTTAAAACAAGCTAACAAGAGAACTGAAGGAAAATGTAAATAAGACAAAGTGCCTTTCTTGGAGCTAAATATTTTATCATAAGAGTAACTTCATGAAATTGTGTGCTGTACAGTAGGTCAGACAAACTGATAATGCCTTTTGAATATATAAATCCATCGGTGAAGGTGTTGCTGAGCTATGTACTTCTGCTAATGTGTTCAAATTGTGGTAATGTCTATATCAAGATAAATCTCCAGTGATGTATTAAGTCAGGCATGAGTTCATAATGCTGAAGAGCAGAACAGCAACTTAGCCTTGTTGGTTTTTTAAAACATCTTTTGAAAGACATGTTGGAGGAATAGTAAATATGTCTGAATGTGGATACTTTCTTACTGGTATCTAGCACCTGAGCTGTATTTGTTGGTTACAGGCTACAGAGGTGTGGTGTTCCTGTGCCAGGCAACTGTACTCACTTACTCACCAGAAGTGTGAACTCTGGGCCAAATATTCAAATGTGGCTCTGAACCTTGTACGTATATTTGCAGGACTTAAAACTGGGTAATTGGAGTTAGTGTTACGGTATTTTGAAAGCTACATTTCCAGTTGTGTTACATGCAGAATGTTTTTTCTCCTCCCTTTCTAATTGCTGTCTTTTGCTGTTTTTAAGAACTGTTTCCACACTAGTCTCGTTGCTGGTTCATAACAACCACAAGCTAGGTATGGCATTAATAAGGAGCTAGGCTGTGTGCCTAATGAAATGCAAAAACTGCTTGACACGCTGGGGCAACACGAGTGATCTCCAAGCCCTTATGCATGCGCTGGGTGAAAGCACATCCCATAGCAGCTGATGGCTTTAGGTTTCTATGGTTGGTTTAGGAAAATAAAATTGTCTGGCGCAGCGCTCTTGTTCCTTTGTCTCTTGCTTTGATTTTTGTGCATCTAACTAGAAAGCTTTTCCAGACGCCGTGTAGGAGGAGTGGTGGTGGGGAGGCGGGGAGTAGGGCTGCTTCCATTGAGCCAGTTCTGTATTGCAATTATTGGCAAGCAAAGCAAACATTTCATTTCCCCGTAATTAACTCCAGTTTAGGGAGGCAGGTTAATTTTGACTGCCACGCCCTGTCTGCGCAAGAAACCTTGTTGCTTTATTTGATCCTTTAGTCGAGGAGCAGTCCGTGGGCAAAGGGATTTAAAATGCTTTTCAGAAATGAAAACTGGAGAAAAGAATCGGATCGCACTTGTTCTGCACTTACCCCCACGGCAAACAGCTGAAGCTCAGGGTGCCAAGATGATATGAAAATGTGGAGAAAAGAGCTATTTTGGAGCTCCTCTAGTACGGCCAAACCATGCATATTTCAGCTGCTTTTCCTTGCTTCAGGGAAGCTTGAGCTCTCCATGCCTGGGAATACTTGTCTATAGCCTACTTAAAAATAAATGAGAAAACTGGGTCATAACTTCTGAAATCACAAGGCTTGACCTTGCTCCTCCTCTACCTGGTCAGTTCTGTTAAGTGGGTCATGCCATAAAAGCTTGCAGCAAATGAACATATCGTGGACGTTCCTTCTCTTTAATACAGTGCATTAAAGTTTTGTTTAAATTTTTGTTATGATGACATTTTCTGAAGATCTTTTTAGAAAAATAGTTGGCCTTTTTCAGTATTTCTGGTGTTTAATTAATTTATTTTTTTCCATTTCAAAGATGTCAATTTTACTTTCCCAGTGGTGGAAACTGATGGATTTAGTAAATTTGTAACCAGTCACATTGGGAAACTAGTAGGAAATCACCTGTGATTTGGCAACCTCTGTTCTTCATCAGTTTCTGAACAGAATTGATTCTGACTCTGAACTACATTGCTTGGGCAAACTGCATCCCTGTTGCTTGAATCTTGCTTTTAGGCTGAATCTAAAAGTAGCGTTGGGGAAACATGAGCAACTTGGTTTATTTATCTTCTCTTCCACTGCCCCTCTCCCCAGTTTTAGTTTGTTTGTCTGCTTCTACTCCATTGTAGATATGTTAAACAATAGGTGTCCTTGTCTTAAAAGGCTGTAACTTCAGGCCCTGTAGATGGAAAGCTGATGCTTCTGAGCCTTGGAAGTCAGTCAGGAGTGGAAGAACAGTACTGGCTGCTGAAAATGTCTCTGTCCCCTCCCCTTTGTAGAGTTTCTGCGGGGACTAAAAGTTCTTGCAGGGTCCTGGCTTCGGCAGCAGAGCAGCACAAAGGCCACATTGAGAATAGCTGCTGGGGAAGCCCTCCTTCCTTGCCTGCCCTGTAAATGCAGTTCTTTCTCCATGAAAAGCCCTGACATCAGCTCTTGGAAAAATCCAAGTGCTTGTGTCATGGAAAATAGCTGAGGCACTTGCTTGGGCTGGGACTGAATGACTGAACTGTGGATGAAACTTCTCTAGAGATGCTTTTCTTCTACCCTTTCCAAACGTTACTGTTCATAGAGAAATCTAAACCCTTCCCATCTGAAAGTTTTACAGTGAAAGGGTGCTAAGGAAAGAACTACAGTTGACTACAGTATATTCAAAGTACCCTGCTTGTTGGTTTTTTTTATTTATTTTTATTTTGTCTGTTTTAGCAGACGCTGTTGTAAGATCCTTTTAGAACTGTTCACATCTATCTGCAAAGGGGTATTTCCCGGAGAGAGCAATGTTCATTTGGAGGGACATACTACCTGTATCATCACGAAATTCAATGTACCTCCAAAATCTCCATGTTCCTGTAATCCATTTTATGAAGAAGACTTATCTTTGTGTTCTGTTTTTCTTTCATCTTTTTAAACTGATTTTTTTTTTCTCTTTTCTAGCTCCCTTCTCATGCTGCTGTCTTCTCTTCACCCCTCTTGATGAAACCCTCACCCAGAATAAATCTCTGGTTAACTGCAAGAATGAAAGATATATCTTTATATAGATACATATTTTTTTAAAGCTCAAAGAGGAAACATCCCTGTGATGGAAAGTTGCTCTCACTAGCACCAGTGGAATGTTCTTTCCCTGTAGAAATACCTTCCTGTTCAAGTCCTGACCTTCTCTTCTTAAAGACCACCAGAAGCCTGCTAGCTTTCTAGACTTGTGAAAAGGCATAATTTTTTTGCTTTATTTTTATAAAATTTGGCTTAACCTAGTTTGTGTTAAGTGCTAACTCAACACTGCCGGTTGCCATGGCACTGGTCCCTTGCATTGATGCTTCTACTGATCCATTAAGAAGTATGTTGATGGACTGTATTGGCTACTCTGTGTTTTCTAACCTAAAAGGAAAAATGAATGAGGCTTTCTAGTTAAGGTTAGAAACATTGGTGGGCCAGAAAAACAATGTAACATTGACTGAGGTGGAGATATTCATTGAGGCTTCATTAGGGCAAATCCAACACTGAAGTTGCTGGGAATGTTTAGAAGGTAGAGAACTGTGTGGAGTCGACACAGAAGATACTAGCTATATGGGCTCTCCAGTCACATCACTAAACTTCCTATGTGCCTTCCAGAAGGCAATGACTAGGCTTGTTCACAAAGCTGTCGGTAATCTAAAGCTAATAATGCCACAAACGATTCTTCCATGAGTCATTGCGTCAGCTGTGGTTGCTGCCTTGGACTCCTACAAAAATAACATGGAAACTTTTTATTGCATAGCTCAATTTTGCCTCCTTGTGCACTTGCTACAAGTTCGTAAGGTCTGTCTGTAGGCTCTGACAGCTTCCAGGGATCCATGCTGTTTGGGTCCCTTCTTCAGCCCGGCTGCTTTTCTGCACCTTGTGTTCCAATCTGTTGTCATCAGTATGCAGTGGGGTTTTTTTGAGGAAGAAAACTCTGGTTTCCTGAGCTTATGTACTTTGATATGGGGAGAAGATGACACTGCATAAAATTACTCTTTAAGTGGGTTTATGTTAAGGTAAATAGACTTGATGTGTTGAATCAGTGTTGTCCACAGAATAGCTGATGTGGTTACAGCTGTAGTTTGTGGGCAGTACAGTGAAATGGCAGACTTTTCTGTCTGCGTTTTTTCTTGGTTGCTAATAGTTGCCCGCTTGCTGCATCTGTGTTTCTCTCTATCCGCCTGTCATTTGCTATCTCATCAGTTCCTTTTACTCACCCACTGTCCTATACAGAACATGTCTACCCCTTTTTGTTGTGACAGAAGGACTGCCTTTAGATCTATATTAAGGTCACATTGGTACTGCTTTTGTTCAGGTCATGTCAGCAGTCTCCCATAATACCTTTCTCAGGGCTTTTTATAAGCTCTGCAAAAAACTGCTCTGGTGGATATGTGTGTCTGCAAACTGGGAAAGCAAACTGGTTTTTTTGTTTGTTTCTTCCTGTCTCTTTCAAGATGAAACTCTGGGAATTATCTGCAGAATGGCATTTAAGATGTCCATGCTTACTGTACTTTCAAGGCACTTTCTGAAACGTACCAGATTTAGACAGATGTAGCCTTTTTCTGACTACTGTCAGTGCAAGCCCAATCAGGGTGTTGAAAATGAAGCTTAACAGGTACTGAAGGGGTCGTATGCACTAGAAAAAATCATGAAATTGTTCAGTGATTTTTAACTGACACCCAAGAACAGACTTCAGTTTTTCCAGTTGTAGGATCTGTTTGGGTATGTATGAGCAAGAGGAGAGTACAATTCAGCTCAGCCTTCCAGGAGTGTGGCTGCCAGTTACACAACTCGCTTTTTCACCAAAATGCACAGAGGTGGTGCTGGCAGAAGGCTTCTCGTGCTTCTCCTTGACTAATTGGTGAAAACCTCCTGAAGTAGGATGATGTCATTTTAAATAGACATAGTTTGGGGTTTTTACTGGGAGGGCAGGTCGAACTTTGAGTTAACCTTTGGTTTTCCTCTTCTCTTTCTAAGTATGTGGAAAAGACAAAGGAGTGAACCTGTAATATTTCTGATCTGTCCTGTGTTGGGGATGGTTGGGTGTCTTTGCTGCTGCTCTTGCAAAGTTCTGTAAGAGGGTTTGCCTGTAACAAAAGCAACGTCTTATTTAAATGAAACTAATAAAGCAATGAAGAAGCTTCTAATGCAACTGTTCATCTTCTAATTAAAAATTAGTTCTGTCAAGCAAGCAGTTTTTGGCTGTTCTCTTTTGTATGGGTTTCACAATATTTCTTACTCATCTCGGCACAAGTTGTAGTAATTTATACTTGCATCGTGCAAACACACACAAGCTTAATTTCAGGCATGTGAATAGTCCTGCTGAAGTAAATGCGACTAAAGTTAGGCACACGACTAAATATTTCCAAGGTTGGGGCCCTTGTCTGAATCTAAATATTTTTGTCTTTGATCAGTTTTTGAGATAGCAGATACTTGAATTCTCGTAATATTTTAGTATGGGAGGAAAAAAAACAAAAAACCCAACATGGTTATCTGAATGCAGTGCTATTTATGGTCAGCTATATTTTCAATCTCCTGGGCTAGAATGGAATGCTTTGTACTGTTGGAAGCTGGGAATCCTTCTTGCTCTGGTGTGTTTTGACACATTAGGTCTTAAAACTATCTTTTTCTGTCTTGGCTTCAAGGTAGTTACTAGGCGTTGGTCCAGTACTGAATGGTGCATGCATGTGTAAGCTAACTTGGAGAAGTAGAATTTTTAATCCACGGTGTTACTAGTTGTATTTTTTCTCACTTGGCTTTACGGTAAATAGGTTTTCCTAATGCAGCATGACTAACAAGACATACTTTTAGTAATTTGATGCATTTAAATTACTTAAATTATTTGACCCAGTATTTTAAAAACAAAATGTGACTTGGCTTTTAATTGTTCCTGGTATTTGGGAGAGTGGAACAACTTGTTTGAAAATGTGCTGATGTTCATCAGTTATCAGACAAAATGTCTACAGGGTTTTATCGTGTAGCCTAAACTTGCCAGCTACATTTGGAATTAAGTCTCCAGCTGTTAACCGCACCCTGCTGCGCCTTCAGCTTGCATGGTGTTTACAATAGTAGGTGAAATACATTTTATATGATTATATGTAGTGCTGAATACTATAACACAGTGAGGGGATTTTCAGTACTACTGTCAAACTTCATGCTATTTCAAAGTGAAGATAACTTTCACTGAGATAAATACTTGCTGGATAAATTCATGGGAGCTCTTCAGCGTTCATTGATTATACTCCACTTATCTACTTTTACTCTGGTTTCTGCTGTAGTATACGAGTGACGTAGGGTTTGGGAACTGGAGAAAGTCTTCAGCAAATCAAGACGTGCTAGGTACTGCTCAGGTAGGAGGCTGGGAAAAGAGGAGGAACTTCTATACGAAGTGCTCGCCAGAGCCTGACTAGCAAGGACGTTAAATAGCCGTTGTAGTCTTCGCTCAGCTGACTCTTCCATCTCTGTTTGTGTGATTTCATAACTCAGTGGCCTGGAACCATTTCAGGTCTGGGAGGGGGGTTTTCTGGTGCGTGTGTGTGTATGTGCTGGGGAGCTTTACCTCCAGCCTGGCTGGCAAAGCCCATCCTCTTCCTACTCCATTGGTTTTATGGAATACCTCTGAGGTGAAGCAAGTGCAGGAGGGGGCCTGGAGCTCCCTCGGCCTCACGCCTCCAGTGAACGTGCTGCGTGTGCCTGGGAGGCTGTGCTGTGACGGTGACCTGCTGCCTGCCCTGCTTCCCCACCACGTCCCTCCCTCCCTCCCCGCTTCGGAGAAGAAAGAAACGCAGGAAGCTGGCGGGCGGCCAAGGGGCTCCAGAGTTTCCGGGAGCCGCTCCCGGCCTGCTCTGCCGCCGCGCTCCATGCGGCCTGCCCGGGCCATGGGGGCACGCAGCCCAGGGGGAGCGAGCCCCCCGCCCTGCCACCCCAGGCCTGGGCTCGGGTGTCCCTGCCGTGGGTGTTGGCATCGGCGCGGCAGGGACCCTTCGGAGCATGCCGGCCCCTGGCAAGTCCTGAGCGTCGGTGAAGTGCCCAACCCGCCGCTGTGAGCGGAGTTACAGCCTCAGACTGGGAGATTTTAGCTCCTGCTCAGCAGGACTGCTGTGCTCACCCTTAACGTCAAAGCGCAGAAACAACTCCTGATGATTTCAGTGCCATCTTACATACAAAAACCTCAGTGTTCTCCTTCTAAATAATTAATGTCAGTGGTCTACATGTAAGTAGAAAGGTTTCACACAACTTTCTAGACCTCTAGGATAGAGCATTTGCACTTCATCCTTCAACAGATAAATTAGTAGCTCTGAACCAACCAAAAAGGTACAACAGTGAAACAGTTTTACTTTGTTCATAAACAGTTTTTTTTGCTGAAGCGTAAGCCTGGAGCTCTGGTTGCCTGATAAGAAACAGGATAAAGTTTTGGGATAACATTATTTCACTTAAATGCTTCATTAAAACTTCATTAAAATATTTTCTGGTAGTGTTAGGATTCTTAAATGCAGCTGAAAAGTTCAAATGCATCAGGTAAAAATGTGGGATAATTCACCTTAAGCGTTTTTTCCCCCCTTTGAAGGGGCAATGGCTTGTCTTTCCCCAGAATCCTTTTTCTCCATTTCTGCTTTTCAGTGGAATACTTGGTTACTACTGCACCTGTTTACTGTACAGTGTTCAGACAGGGTCGGGCTGGCCTGAGGTGACTTTTGTTGTCTTTGCTTTGGGATTCAGGTTGTCTTGCCCAAAGTAGGTAGTTACTGGTTGAGATCTGTAAAGGGGAGGACTGGATTCTGAGAGATCTGGCTTTGCAGGTGGAGCAGAATGAGGAGAGGCTTGGTTAGCTGTACATTTCTTATTTGAATCTGAGTGGATTTCCCAGACTTCTAGGATTAAAATATTGTGCTTTTTGGGGAGAGGAGGAAAGAAGGCTATAATTTCTTAATGCAGTCTGTATGCAGCCTTTTCTGTTCAATTAATTAACTTCGGTGCAGCTTTACCCATAGATTCCTAAGGCTTATGCAATCGAAGGCCCTATCTACTCCCTTAATTTTGAAAGCCGTTGTTGTATTTCAGCTAAATTTGATGCTGTTATCTAAAAGATGGCAAGTGTCTTGATGTGTGTAATTAATTTCGGTAATAGACAACATTTTAATCTCACTTGCATAATGTGTCATCAGCTGTTTGTTGCAGAGTTGCCATATTAGTGCATGCTTGCATAGGGGACTGGCATGTGTGAGCTGGCCAGCGTTTTGGGTGTATACGCATTTAATGGAATACCTATTATTCAAAGTGAGGGATTAAGTTGAGTACTTCTGCTGTGTATCCAGTTATGTTTTTCAGGTAATGGGAGGGAATTACTGTAGCTTTAAGACTGTGGTATTTCTGGCTGGGCCACTTTACGTATAGTTATCGAGGAAAAGGGAATAGGTGAGTAGGTGGCAAGGTGCCCCTCCTTTGGAGAAAGAAGCTTAAAACATGAGGTGTGTGTGTTGGGCAGTCTTCTTGGTGGTGCTCAAGGAATCTCTTGTAATGCTCCGAGAGAGAATGGTTTGGTTCTGTGCGTTGGGCCAGTTTGGTTGAACAAGCTCAGTTTGGTCTGAGTTTGGAGGTGGTGTCCTTGCGACTATCCTGCACTGATGTTGTCTTTTTCTAATGCAGGTGTACCATGGGACTATTGATCTTTACAAAATAGTCTGCTTAAACAAAGCTAAATTTAAAATAATAATAATAAATAAAAGGTTGAGTTCTTTAATGCCCTGTTAACTTTCATCGTATTAGATTTTTACTTGAATCTCTTCTCTGCCTCCCTCTCACCCTCACCCCATTACTTCTTGGAAAACCTGTGTAAACTGGAGAAACTGAATGCAATAAGGATAACTATTATGTATATGGGGGAAATTATCAGCTATAATAATTGCAGATGTCTTCATTTAGAGCAAAAAGTGACTTAGTGATTCTTTTCTTCTATGTACATGCACAGCTCTAAATGTTTGTATTCCTTTCCAGCGAAAGGATCTAAAAACATTTAACAAGTAGGAATGGAGCTATACTAAAAAGTTCTGAGAATAAAATGGTTCTGCTTTATGTAGTAGAAGTTGGTACCTTAAGCTGGATGGCATACACCTTACTCTGTCATTTTTCTGCAGTAATTCAAGGGAAAAAATCCTGGTTTCATAAGTCCCGCATCTTTTCCTTAAAAGAATGCATATACACTTCTTCCTCTCTTTAACTTTGGGTTTGTGTTACCTATGTTATCTGTATGTCCCAGTAATAATATTTGGACTAGTTAATATAATTTCAACTTAACTTTACTCTGTTGTGCTTGTCTCAAAGATGGTGAGTTCATACAGTTTCATGAAAGTAGTTAGAGATGTTCTTAGGAGATGTTAGCATGAGCTCCTCTATTACTAGATACCGCAGAACCCACATAGGAAGGAGATAACCGGAATGTTTCAGCTATAGGAGAATTTTCAGTTAGTTTGGACCTTCATTAGGTACCAGGTACTCAGTCCATCAGCAGGACAAAGAGTCAAGCTACATTAAGTTTTAGTGTATGGAACTAGTTCTAATGAGAGGGAGGTGATCCATGAACTACTATACTGTACTAGGAAAGAAAGAACTACTAGGTGCTGGATTTGAGAGCACAGATTCTGCTTCTGTTCTTGGTTCTGTTTGAAAGCTTAAGCATATGGATAATAATTCTTTACCTAGTTGAGTCAGCTGTAAATGGACTAATAATTGGCTGAAATAGAACAACAACAAAAAAGACTGGTTCTCTTGTTAAAGTGTTATAGAAGTGTAAAATAGCTGTATTTAAATATTAGTGTTGTTATCAAACATAATATTGAGAAACAAAAAGAGTTCATTAAACTTATGTTCTTTCTTTTCAGGTTTCCTCTCAAAAAACCTACAAGGTGAGTTACTGAAGTTTGACTGTTTATCTGTATTGCAAATTATGATACAGCATTTTTGAAGGAGGAGTGCTTTTAAAAGGAAAAAAATTGTACAAGCACAAATAGCAGTGCCCATTACAGATGTGAGGAAATTAATATCCAGACTGGGCCAGGGTGTCAAAAATGTAGTTGGTGGTGTACTTAAAGTGCATGGCGTAGTGTTACCGTTTGCATTTCTGTTACATATGCTGGTGGGTCATCTTACCGGAGATTTGAGATGGTCAGAGAAAGTGACACTGTGTTGGTGCATGAGGTACAGATGCTTCCTTTGGGGGGGTGGTGGTGGTGGTGCTATTCTAAATCTTTAATTTTTGCTTACAAAGGTATTTGAGGGTTTAATGGGAGAGGAGGTGGAGTTAAGATTTCAGGATTTTTTTTCAGTTTTATGTAGCTTAAATTTAATTTGCTTTTAAAAGAAAACCTGGCCTGGTGTTGAATGATAAAGAGAATGCACTTGCTGTTACTAATTTCGAAGGTTAATGAGACACTTTTCTAGAACATTGGATACCCTCCCAAAGATTCTGAGGGAGATCATTTTTCCACTTGAATTCAGTCTGGGAATAAATTTTTTAAGTGAACTCAATGCGTACGTTTTTATCTAAATTCCTTGTTAGCACACAGAACTAGCTAAGGTTGTTCCCAAGAGCCTCGCCAGTTAGGCAGTGCTTCTGTGGTACGGTAGTCAGGATCCTCTCTTTGGTTTGACACAGACACGGCAGCATTCTGAGCAGAGAGTCTCCAGCTGACAAGAAACAGAAGGTTGAACGCTGCAGTAGTACACACGACTTTGATCCGACAGGTAAAGTCCTAAAACTTCACGGGTGAAAATTTCTAGACTTCAAAAAGTAGTGGGGATTGAAATAAAGATGATTTTAATGTGTTAACAAATGTGGTTTTCAGAGTTAGGTTGTTCTACAATTGCAAAGCCGTTTTGAAGCATGTGGGCATCAAAATGAATATGGGCTTGCTTTTAAACATGCTCATCTACAAAGCAGCTGTTAACTGTGCAAGAATAAACTTAGATTAGTGGTATCAGTGAATAATTCTAAGTACTTCCTCTTTCAGAAAAGTCAGTCTGAAATTTCAGTAGGCAAATACTGTAATTAGTTGTGAGTAGTTCTTTTGGCTGTTTTAGTTGAAGTGTGAAATTGGAGATGTTACAGGCTTGACTAGGGCTGATATTCCTGGTTGGATTGATTTTGTTTTGGTTCGGTTTTTGAGCCTTAGTGGATTTTGATGCATCTCTGTCACTTGTAAAGTGAATTTGTACTTTCCAATGTGATATATTTTAGGATGAAAGTCTATTTTTAAAGGATATGCTATCCTATTTTTTTAACCTTCCTAAAGGTTAAATTAGGGTCAATGTGGTAAGCCTGTCCAGTGCTGTCTTGGAAATTATGATGCATGCAGGGAGTCTTCATTCTGTCTCTGAAACACTAACCCAGTGACTACGGTGTATGTTCATGAAGTGCGTGACAGGCTCTTGTCTGAGCCTCCTAGCTCCATGCAATGTACGTTTTTCATGTCTGTGCATTCTGCTGTTTAGTCCAGTCTTTTCCCTGGGCCTTGTAGAAGACATGAGAGTTGAATGTAAGGGTGGTAGAATTTGCAGAATGTTTTTTACACAAGACATTGGAAGTTGACATTTATAAACCACCCTTTTCGTTAATGCTTTCTGCCACTAGCTGCATGACTCCTTCCTAGTATGCACAAAATAAATAAAAATGGGCTTTTAATGTCAGTTAAAAAAAAAAAATATCCTGTACAGGGGAAAACCTGAATTAGTGCTTATCTTCTTTTCCTTTGTCCTTGGGAATAGGTAATGTAAAATTATTTCAGGTTAGGGTAGGTTGGGGGAGGTCTCAATCTGTGAACCTGCTTTGTAGAAGGAATTTGTTTTCTTCAGAAGCAAACTTCAGGAATCCTCTAATCTTAATTTGATGAAAGTCATTGCAATTTTGAGAGATGTTACTTGGCACCACTGTTACGATGCTAGTGATCTGGTCTTATAGATGAACTCTGTACTGCAGCTTTCATAAAATTATTTTCTTTTTAAGGGGTAAATTCAGAATGCTGAACTACTATGCATACGTCGATTACTTATGCTGGAGATAAATGTTACCAGAGTTTCTATGCTTGGACTGTTTTTTATCCAGAATGCTCTCTGTAGGTCATTGTAGAGAACTTCTTCTGTTGTCTTAGATTCTGCAATAGATTCTTTGTGGTGTTACCTGTGTCTTCATGCTCATATTATTCACCCCTTATTCCAAGTGTTTCACCTATGTTTTGTTCACATCTTATTTGTGTTTTGCACGATTTAACCTAATAAGTCAATCTGTGTTTTTCATGAAGTTTTTTTTTTCCCTCATGTTTGGTCTCCATATTTTCTATATCTCTCTCTCCTTTTCTCCTGCTCTCATGCAGATAGCTCCTCCAAGAAGACAAAGTCTAGTTCGGAGGAGAGTAGATCCGAGACGTATGGTAAGCTAAAGCAGCTGCTGCAGCCTTGCACCTTTGCAGTCTGCGCCATGCTTTCTGTCTGTGCACCCAAGGCTTTTATCCTTTACGTGATCTGCATGGTTAACTCTGCAGCAGGGAGTGGGAAACTGGGTTTAAATGTTGCTTCAGCGTATCAGCTTGTAGTTTTTGTAGTGGCTAGAAACTAACCCGTACCTGGCAAGCATAGGCTGTCACCTGGATTCTCCTGTTATCTGTTGATAGCTGGGAAAACTTGCTGGGGCTGCCCTTCTTGGAGACCTTGTGCCGCTGAGTAATTTTGGCATTGGATGAGGACACAGCTCATTCTGGACTCAGAAGAGTTTTTGTGGCTGTAGAAAAGTCTGCGTCTTGCTCTAACTGGAGGCTAATCTGGATAAGCCAGCAATTCATCTTTTCGCATTATTTGTAGAGGATCTTGTGTCAATTCCTTTTCATGTTTCACAGATGTGGGAAAATGTATCTGTAAATAATTTAAAAAAAGAAGAAAGAATATGAACTTCACAATTCTTTGTTCCAAAGAGGGAGTAACTTCCCTGGCAGTCCTGTATTGTTGTGTATTACTACTGTGTTGTGGGCTTGTAGAAGCCCCACACATTATGTTACCAATACACCATGATGGGTGCTGTTGGAAAGAATGTCTAGCAAATACAGCCTGTTTGCTCATACTCCTCCTTTAGCTTACCTCAGATACGTCAGTCTTCAGGCTGTGACACTCTCTCCATCCTACCTTTATGTTAATGACTTGTTAACTTTCCAATCTCTAAAGATACTTGTACTCGTATCTTAGAAACTAGAAGGTAATAAGTTTTCACAAATTGGTGGGTGGTCTTTTGGATCCTACTGGCTTCTTAAGACCCTTGGACCTAGGCTGAATTTGGCCAGTACTGCTACATCTCATGTTTATAAGTGTGCATGTCCAGCTCTCTCTTGACTCCAGCCATGGGTTGCCTTTCTTTTCTTTTCCTGGTTTTATTTTCTTGATATTTAAAATAATCTGTGATACTTTCTGATTTTTCTTTGTTGAGAAAATTGCTTGCTGCATAACCTGCTGTGGGCTTTTGGACAGATGCAGTGTCTTCGAGTATCAGCTTTGTCATTCCACTAGAGTAAAACTGCCAGGTGTTAATGGCTGCAATCCAGCGTCTTAAACCAGCTATGTAATACAAAATGATGCTGTCATAACTCTGGTTGTAAGGAACATTAAAAAATAAAAGCAACCCCCCCGCCCCAAACCCAAAAAACACCAACCCTGAAGAGTTCCTTCCAAACCAACACAGGCATGTTAGCAAAAGCCCTTTAGCTGCTGCAGTTTAGGGAGGTGTGATCTGTTCCTTCTGTGAAAATGAGATCTCTTAACTTTCCCTGGAATTTTGAATCACGCTTTTTTTTTTCTTTTTCTTCTTTTCATTTTTAAAAGAAAAGTGGTATGACAGTCATGTTCCTCAGGGTGTGAGACTTCCTCAGAAACTACAAAGTAGAGCTGGAAACCTGTCTCAGGGAGATCTGGCTTGCTGCAGCTTGTGTGTCTTCCTCCTGTGCTCAGAGTGAATGAACAGGGAAATGGCCTGCTTGAAAAGCATATATTTTGGGATGATACTTCTGATGGACTTGTGTTGAAGGCTTGACCAGTTCTTCCCCTTGCCAGGCAGGTGCTGGTTAGTGACAGCATAGTGGAGTTCACTAGATCCCTATGTCTTGAACCTGCATTAATTTTTGCCTGATGCTGCTTACCAATAATATACTGGAGGTGCTGTCAAACTGTTGTAGGTTAATTACAGGAAACATTTGGTATGCTTGATGGAATGTATCTGTGTTTATACTTCTCCCTCAGTCTGTACAGTGTCCTGGTTTTTTTACGAATAGCAGAAAGAAACATG
This sequence comes from Ibycter americanus, assembly GCA_035590275.1. Taxonomy (NCBI): domain Eukaryota; kingdom Metazoa; phylum Chordata; class Aves; order Falconiformes; family Falconidae; genus Ibycter; species Ibycter americanus. The sequence goes on along the minus strand of JAVJGI010000039.1, from coordinate 784,331 downwards.
ACTTCCTAACGTAAGCCTTTACTTCCCCCAAAGTTTCCTGCAGATGCTCTATCCATGCCCAGTACCTATGGGAGCAGTTTCCACTCATCCTTCCTTTCCAGTGGCCTTTGCTGTGTTGGACCTTGCCCTGCCTTTTGTCTCTGCCCTCTACCTTTCCCAGGTTCTGTGGTATGTGTAGAGAAATCTGCTGTTTGCTTTGGATGGGACCAAACTATTTAAAAACCTACAAGTAGAAATACTGTACTGATATTTTTCTCGCTGGTGACTGGATGTGAGCTGGCTCTTTCTTTGGCTAGCCATCAGAAAGTGAATAACAGAAAAGTCTTGAATGACAACAAGAAAAGGAGGTGTGGCTTTTGTGTATATGTTTGTTCTTACCTCTTGAAATTCTTAATTAAGGAGCAAGAGACCAGAATTTCTTGAAGTATGTGAGTGGCGTGGGGGTGGGCAGAGTGGTTAGGTAGGGAAATTGTTCTAATATATGCAAGTTGATCTGTAGTGACATGAAGCTTAGAGTGCGATATTTTTTTTTCCATAAATCCAACCATCTCATATTTGTGCATTCAACAAAACATAGGTGATTGGGAGAGAGATTGAGTGTAATTTACTAATTAGTGCCATAACCTCCCACAATACTTGATACCTGTTTCTCGAAGTAGAATCTCATCTTTTAATGAACTTGAAATTAGCTTTCAGGGTGGTAGATGAGATACCAGTTATTCTTCCCTTTTTCCCATGACTTGGTCGCTCTCCAAAGATATCTTCCTTTATATTTGGTAATGATCAGTTTCTGGCCCAAATATTAGACGAGGCTGTGTACATACTCTTTCACATATTCTTTCCAACATTGGGGTGAGTTTTTAAATCTTTTTATTTTGAAACCCCAGATTTTACCCCTGTTGAGATGTTTTTAATTCAACTTACTCTTCCGGTTTTGTTTCTTGCTTGCAGTTCTTGGCAGCCTTGTGTCTTTATGTTGTGGCCACCATTTTTCCAGACTGTTAAAAGGACTCTTGGGAGCCCCTCATCACTACCCTTGTAATAGCCAGAAGGCTGTGAGTGCAAGGGGCACTCGACCACAGGGGTTGAATGTGTCGTTGCCATGGGAGCAGATAGTCCTATTTATCATGGTTAAAATACATGGTTCTGTTTTTTCTAGAAAGGTTACCAAGCCTTGTTTTATGAACGGTATTCAGTACCATTGTTATAAAGTTTTAGCAAGGCACTATACACTGCACTAATTTCAAACAGTATAGTTTTTGCACTGGCTTTACATGACTTCTGTTACCAGGTTAGTGGAAGAATCTGAAGAATGCTGCTAATATGGCATTTGGTGTGAAGATCATGGTAATAACTAGAACTAAGTGAAATTCAGAATTTCATCCTATGAGAAATTTTATTTATAAAAGCTGATAGTTTTATTTATTTTGTGGAGCAGCATTTCTGAAAATATTTTATAGAAATAAAGCTTCCCAAATTAAGTGAAACGTGTGGACATTCTCAAAACCCCAAGGAGTTTGTTTTTGTTTGAATGATTCATTTCAAATCACTATATTAAATTGCATTTTCCCACTGTGGCCTCATGCCTCCAGGGAGGTTATAGTTCACAAGTCTCCTCCCATGCCGTGTCCCACACAGTTTGATTAGAGGAGAAGCTACATTGTATTATGGGAGATGTAATTCATGTCTCCATTCTCTGTAGTGAGTCAGATTTTTAGAATGAACCCCTGCTCTATTATGCACTGCTAGGGAAATGAACTTTCCTATTTTATTGAATGACTTCCAAATACTTAGGATTTGTGGAAGAGAAGAAGGTAAACGATCTTTTTGGTAGAGAAACTCTTGGACAATTCAAATGTATCTCGAAAGGCTGTTTGAGACAGTAATTTTTACCATGATGTGTTGGTGACCTTGAGAAGTTCGGACTTTACCCTTCCCTGTTATCCAAAAGGCACACTTGTAACGGGGCTGGAGCACTGAGCCACGGTGTCGCAGAGGGAATAGTGCCACCTATTGAAATGGTGATCGTCTTAGTTTTTCTTGCAGTTCCTCTTCTCTGACACTGGTGATTTCTAACTGCTTTCATTTTTAATCTTAAACCTCTTTAACTACAGCACGTAGTTAGCTGCTTTACTGTGCTCCTGGCTTGAGGCTATACCAGTGAGTTTGGAGATTTATAATACACACGAGGATGAAAAAGAATTTTTAAGATTTATGGTTTTTCTCCACAGAATTTTATGAATCCACTCAAGATATGAACATGTAGTCTTGATTTTGTGCACTTAAAGCAGAAAGTGATGTCTCCTCACTTCATGCCGTCAAGATACCGTCACATGAAAGTGAATGTGGGAATAAGATTATTATTGATTTGGTTTTTGAGTACTACCAATGATAAGTTCTGTTGACCTTGTAATGTTTACCAAGTTTCAGCTGAAAAAAGTGAAATATCATGGTAAGATATTTCAAAATGAATGACTTGTGATTTCCATCCAGGGAACGTGAAGGATTGGAACAGGAAAGCAAAAAAGGTGAATGAAAAACTAGTTGCCATTTGCTAACATGGGCTCTTCGGTGTAGCCCCGAACTCATAGACTTTTATGAGAGTGGGTGAAGTTGGTTTAGTTAGTAATTTAATGTAAGTGTTTCTGTATGTACCTGTGATATCCAGGCGTGACAGTAACAGCTATTGAAAACCTTAATGTTGTGTGTCATTGGGCTCTCGGTGGTTTGTGGCTTTCCTTTAAGTCCATTCCAGAGTGTCTGATGAGGTGCTCAAGGTACAAGACGCGGGTTATGAAAACATTGCTGCTCTGGTCTTAAAATTCCACCACTAAGCAGATTTCAAATTGAATGTATTTTATTTAAAGAACAGAAGTGAGCAAATGACAGATAGGGGGGGTTTCTTTGCTAATTTTTCTTCACAGCAGTGTAAAAGAGAGCACTTGAAGGTTGCTGTCTTTAGTTTACCTGGTTCAGACAGGGAGTGCTATCAAAGTTGATCTACTTCTGTAGGTAATAGTGTTATCTTCAGAAAACTTTCAGATAACTTCATTAAAATCACAATAAAGCTGCTGTGTATCTCCATCAAGCATGGAATCTCTCAGCTGGCCTACCTAGACCTCATCCAGCCTTTTATGTTGTGTTAGGAGGAGGGTTAACTGCCTGCTGCTTGTCTGAAGGGAACAAATACAGGGAAAGAGCAATTACGGACTAATTTGGGTTCAAGCCGTCCTAATTTCAGTTGCCTCCCCATACTAAAATTAAAAGGTGGTCTTGGGTGAAATTGAGTCTTGTGGTGTGAAACAGTTTAACTTGATTATTCCTGGAACTTAAATTACACTCTGTAAAGTCAGTTTATGTTGCATCTCCTACTGCATTGCCACTGCTTTGGCACCAGTCAGGTGCATTCAGGAAGGAAGCTTATCAGTACATCCAAGGTTTATTGGTTCTGGAAAAGAAACTAATTCAATGGAAGAGCAACGAGTACGCAGGGCTATACTGTGCCTTTAAACAAGGACAGTTCTTATTAGTCAAAAGATTAGTTAGTGTCTTACTCATAAAACCTGTATGTCTGGCAGCAGGGTTTAAAATGAGCTGTTTTTATGAAATAGCATATGTTCTCTTTCCCACACCCCACCCTGGGGCATCATTCTTGTGAAGTGAGACTTAAAGAAGCTTGGTCATATAGAAAAATGGGAGGTACAAAAGGGAGAGGCATGTTCTTTCACTTAACCATATGAAGAGGGTGTGAAAGGTAGTGGTTTTTTTCCCCTCTTGTCTGCCTTTACCTTGCATCCATTCTATCAGCTTACTGCAGATAGCTATGTAAAGTATAATTTGCTTCTACTTTATCAGCAGAAGGGGAGTTACTGGGATATGATACTTGACCAGACTGCTGCAGAAGTGCTGGAATGCAGCTTTTCCTTTCCCACTACTCCCACACCCATTTTCATATATGCCACACTGGAGGAGAACAGGGCTGACTGGGCAGACAGTATTTTCACTTGAGGCTTCTCATTTCCATTAGGAGTTACTCCAGAGAAGTGAAAGGAGCTGTAGTGGTGCGAGAGTAATTTAAGACATGGGTATGACTCCACACTTTTTTATAATTCCTTCCTTAAAAATGATTCCAGAAAAGACAGTCTTGCTGGAGCAGCATCTTCACAATTCCCTTAGCTCCCTCTGTACTAAATGAAACTGCTATGATTTTGGTATCTGATTGTGGAGAACTCTTAATTCTTTCTCAAGATGCTGGTGTAAGAATTTTGCCTGATGTGGCTTTGGAAATGAAGCAGCAAAGCAAGCTGTCAGAAATAACAGTGATGTTTAGTAGCTAGTAGTTTCTGCTGTGTAAATAAGAGAACATCCGTGAAGTATTTTGCAGAGATCTTAAGGTTTCTTTTCAAGATAAGGGTTCCATTGTGATAGGCTTTTTTGCAGATGCTCCTGGGAAAGTGCCCTGCAATGAATATGCCAGGGCTGCTGCTTTGTTTTGTTTTGGTTTTGTGAACAATGGACGTACACAGCATTTCACCTGTTGAAAATGCTGTACCTACTAAGTACATTTATTTCTGCAACAGTATTTATGTTCATGTTATACTGAGTAATTCTAACAGCAGGAAACAAAACAAGTTGCCTTTGATGTCACACAGCAAGTTAAAGGACTCGCATCTCCTGGGATTTTGGCCCTGTATTTCAGTGGCTCAGTGGAAAATGAGCTTGATCGCAGAAGTCGTGTTCAGTGTAGTAAGTGTGGCTTGTACTTCTTTATGCTGCTGTTCTGGTTCTCTGTGATATTCTCACCTGGAGCAGAAGGCGCTCCAGGATGAGATTTTTGCTGAGAATTGGGTGACGTTTTCCTGATCAATAAATCTGTTTTAGTCCAAGCCACTGATGTTAGTCTGAGAGATTTGTGATTTCTTTTTTAGAGTGGCTTGTAAAACGAACACTTGTTCGGTGTTTTTGATGGTGTACTGGAACATGACAGCCCGCTGCCACACTTTGAAGAACTATTAATACAAAAAAGGGAAATTGTGCTCATTGGTTTGTGTACATAGCTGCCCTTCTTAAAAACGCTGCTTCTACCTCAAGTTGTGTCTGACGTGCCAGAGCTGTCTGCATCTCTGCTGTTGTATATCTGTTTTGTGTAACTGAAGCAATAAGCTTGACCTGTCTTGACATCCTATCTGTTTCTGGACTGATGCCCTGTTTCTGTCTCTCATATATTTCCCCCTCTGTTGTATTGTACCAGTTTCTTTCAGTACTCTGTGATTATCTAGGAGGATAAGGTTTTGGACTGATGCCTAGCTTGTGTCTCTTTGTATTTTTCTCCTTCTCTTTCTTCTGCCCTTTCCCCACCTTTCTTATGCAGGTCTTGTTCAACGGTGTGTTGTTATCCAACGGGATGAAAACGGATTTGGGCTGACAGTCAGCGGAGACAATCCAGTCTTCGTGCAGTCTGTCAAAGAAGGTAAGCAGACTTGTTAAATGTGCTAGCCAGTGAGCAGCCTAGAGGGCTGTGAATCAGAGAGACATTTGCATGAGCTGGAGAAGAAAACTCCAGATGCCTTCCTCATGGGTGGGATGGCTGTAGCTTCGGAATGGGATGTGCAAGGACAAAGAGCGTTGCGTGTTGGGATGCAGTGAATCACCTCCTCAGTGTCTGATGTATTTGGAAACTGACCTCTTGCGTCTGAGAGGAAGTAAATAACTCCTTTTGAATGTGGTGGGATTGTGGCTTGATATATCCACTGCAAAATGAGAATAGAACTGCTCTAGTCTAGATAGTCAGAGGTTTTAATCTGATGGAGTCAGAGGAAGCTTGGGTGAGAGCTGCAGGTAGCTTTGTGTGGAGCTGCAGAGGTGCTGAAACCATTTTTCCTTTGAATGGTTCTACTGAAATTGGAACTAACTGATTCTTGCCTCTCTAGATGGAGCAGCCATGCGGGCTGGAGTGCAAACAGGTGATAGAATTATCAAGGTAAGGGCATTCAAATCATCAGAGAAATGGATCCTTTGTATTAAATGAGCTCTTTCCGTGAAAGAATGTCATTGATACATCTGCTGTAATGTTTGCATTTGCCTGTGGGATAGGGGAAAAGCCTAAGTTTTGATGTTCTGGGGATACCAGAACAGTAACCACTGAAAGCCCACTGCTGAACGTTAGTTTTGTTGTGAAGATCACTCCCATTTCAGAACTTTATAGGCAAGTTCAGCATCCTACAAGGTTCAAGTACCACACATACAACAAAAACAGAAGTGGCAGAGGAAAGAAGGAACAGACAGTTATTAATAATTACCTGTAAATAAGCAGTCTTCTTTGATTATTGTTTTTCCCCTAACTGCCCCTAGATCTGTGTATTCTCTTTTAGTCTCAAACAACCAAGAAATCAAGTCAATAACTAAAAAGACTATCTAAAATATTGCTGTAAAATAATGGTTGTGTTACAGCGGCTACTGACACAGATAGAGCTGGGATTTCAACTAGGTATTTAAATTAATGAATTAAATTAGCTACCCTAATTGTTTTTCTGCCCAGTCAGAGGTGGATTGCTTTTTTGTTTTTGTTTTGATTTGGGTGCTTGCTTTTCTTTGGTATGTGTGTATAGGTCTTTTTTGCAGAGCTCTGCTCACCAAGTTAAACTGTTAGAAGAATAAATTGTTTAGCTGTTGATGTCTTGAAAGACATAGTAATGCAGATGGGGCAGGGAGGAGAAAATACGGTTCCTCATTCTAGTGCTTATTTTGTAGTGTGTGGGTACCTTTGGTTGGAAATTGGTAGCTAAACGCTGTTAACTTTCTTTTCCTCCCTACCCCCAGGTGAATGGCACTCTTGTAACACACTCAAACCATTTGGAGGTGGTAAAGCTGATCAAGTGTAAGTAGAGACAGGTTACTATTTTTATCTCTGTGCTCCTTTTAAGCATGAAAGGCATAATTTTAAAGGACCAATGACCTGTTCCGCTATCAAGTGACAAGAATGAGGTCTAACCATGCCCCATGCCGGGAGATAAAGGGTGTATATGAAACAGTGAAGTGAAATTGGGATAATTTTGACATCTCAGACTTGAGCCGATACATGCTTTTGCAGTTTATCCTTAGCTAGATTACCGCCAAACCTTGCCAATGCATCTTCCCATCGTTTGATTCCACCTTAAATACCATAGCTATTCAGGCACTCTTAATGTAGATTACTGTATACTGCTTACAAAGTACTGGCGTTGATAAAGGAAGCGTGTTCTTGGTTGATTTGCTTGTACAAGGAAGAAGGTAGTAGTGGTTTCTTCCACCCTAGCACAGTTTATTTTGTGGCGTGAGCATATGTATACTGTAAATGCAACCTGGTAAATACAACTGTTGGAGTAGGAATTGGATTGCATGCTTTTATTAAGGATTATTATTGTGATTTCAGGATTCCCTGAAATTTAAACAGAGATCTCTAAAACTGAGCTGACAGTGCTCTCGGGTTCTCTGGTTTGAAAAACGAATGGATGAAGAGTGGTCTGAGTTTTGTCTCTAGGGCAAAATGGCAACCAGACAAACGGCAATCACAGCAATCTGCAAGTGTGTCTGAAATGTGAATTGTTCTTGTTCTCCCTGCAGCGGGTTCCTATGTAGCTCTCACTGTTCAGGGGCGCCCACCAGGGTCGCCCCAGATTCCATTAGCTGATTCTGAAGTGGATCTGGCAGCATTTGGGCATATGTCTCCCATCATGACATCTCCCTATTCACCTGGCACATCAGGAAATGCAGAAAGGATCACTAGCCCTGTGCTTGTGGGGGTAAGATTTAAAACTCTTCTTTTTTGAAGAACCAGCGTAGCAGTGGAAGAAATGTAATAATGTATTTTTTTTTTCCTGAATTGTTTTGTACTTCTTGCACAAATCACGTATTGGAATTAGAATATTTATCCTGCCACCCAGGAGGCATTTAATCACATGGGGAAAAGCATTTTGCAAGTAAAAATACCCAGTCCCATCTGAGATAATACAAATAACGGTTTTGAGGGGTTATTCATAGGTTGTCTTTGAGATACACTGTAATTTGTGTGATATGAGTTTATACATGTTCTGATCCAAACCAGTCATGCTGTAACTGCTATTAAAAAGTGGATTGTAAGATGTGCAGACGTGTGGCAAAGAAGAGTAGGGAAAACAGATAAGCAAACACTTCTTTCTATTATTTATTTTTATATGTTGATAGCTATGTTTAAAAGTAGAAAAGAATGCATAGGATAGGATTTAGAAACTTGAATTTGTTAGGGCTTTTCAGAGCCCATGTTTAGAAAATAGATGAAAAGTGGGCGTATCCATTTTCCTTGTCTGTCTTCCTAGTTCCACCAAAAAACCCAGCCCTTAATCTCTCCATCTTTTCTAGGAGGAGAATAATATTGTCCACAACCAGAAGGTGGAGATTCTGAGAAAGATGCTACAGAAAGAGCAGGAGCGGCTGCAGGTACTGGAGCTGCCTGAGTGTGACAGGGGTGGAGGAAAGTATGATGCAAATATAAAGATCAGTTGTGGAATCCCTGCTTAGTAGCATCTTCAACATTCCCTTGTGTAGCTTGTGTTTCAGCTTAGCTTTTCTATGTACTGGACTAACACCAGAGATCTAGTCACTCTTGGTGATCAGTTCTTGAGTTTTTAATCCTTGACAGAGTAAAAAAAAATAAAATTGTGGGAGCTTTCTAAAGTGGAAATGTACGTATCTGTCAATCTGATCTAATCCTTGGGGAGGTAAGCATCTTTGACTCTTACTGAGAGATTTCAGTAAATCTCTAGAATGTGGTTATTTTCATATGGCACAGGAGAGAGAGTGGAGAACTATATAAAATGGGCATTCTGTAGCATCTACTTAGTTATGTGTGCATATGTTCTGTTTATTATTTTGAAAGTGTAAATGAAGTGAAGATTAGTAGTAGGTTGTATTTCTGAGCTGTGATACTGAGGAGATACTGAGTGAAAGCTCATAACGTTATTTTTCAGTCTCTGCAAGAAGAGTACAGCCGATCACCCACCACACGACTGCTCAAAGAGATACAGGAAACGAAGAAGCACATTCCTCAGCTGCAAGAGCAGTTGTCCAAAGCCACAGGCTGTACTCAGGTAACAGAGTGTGTTGGGCTTCTCTGTGGTATGTTCCGGGTGAAAATTCTTGGGGGATGATGGTGTTCTGGGCAAGCAGGAGCTCTTCTATGCTTGTACAGGCAAATTACACCCTCTAGAGTTGAGACTTGTAATTAGGCTTGCAGAGGCTGTCGAGCAATACAGTGCAATGCGAGTATATGAAGTGGACTTTGAAATCATTCATGAAAAACTGCTTTTAAAACAGTAAGCGCAGACTATGAGGTGTTTATTAGTCTGTCTGTCAATACAACTTAAAAGAAACCTGTGAAGTCATTCTTACATTGGAGAATGAATAACTGGAACATAAAACATAAAGCATAAAACAGCTTTACTTTTGCAAAAAATAAAAAATGTAGGTGATGCTATTTTCCCCCCTTTTTCCTCTGCCTATAATGTTATAAGTCCTGAAAACTTGATGTGATTTTCTGTTGTCTTCTCCTAGAAAAGCCTTATAGCCTTTTCTAGATATATGAAGAAAGTTTTATAAATAAGTTGAACTGTCTGGGTTTTGAAACAGCTAATGTTTAAGGATTTTCTCTGGAGATATTCTGCTTGCTCTGTGCTGCCTCCCAACTCACTTTATTTTTTTAGGATGGAGTCTTGTCCTCCAGGTCTGTGACAGAATCGCTGCAGATCAGTGAAGTGGAGGCAGAGAGTGGGGACTGTGTGAGCAAACTGGATTACAGTGGTGACAGCCCCTCCCGACCAAACAGTGATGTTGCTGATGTGAGTCTTGCATAGCTCCATAGTTTTTCTTCTATACGTTTTGGATTTGGTTTTCTTGTGCAGATTCTTTGTTTGTGTTGTCCTGTGTACTATACATATGTAGTGTGTCTCAGTAACAGTGTGTATTACTAGATTAGGCTTTTCAGTACACACCAAAAATATTTCTCTGAGAAAGCATACTATATTGGACTTCATTAGGGACTGGAAAAGAAATAATGTGGAGTTTGGGTTTTTATCTAGAATTAGATTTTCCTGGCACAATCCCTGTAACCAAACAAAGAAAGATGGGTGCCAGCATCTTTTTAAGAACGTGGAGACGCCAATTAGAGCATCTTTTAAGAGTGTGGTAATGTTCCGATTACGGCAGCTGTGACTCAGATCCAGTCAGTGGGCAAGTTGCCATGAAACTGGGGAAGAGTCTTACTTCTACCAAATAAGCTTCAGTCACTGCCAACAGTAAAGACTCTTAGTCTGTTCACTCGTTAGTTATCAATCTGTGTGCTCGTATGGTCTCCCTACTGGAGTGCCTTAGCACCTAATCCTTAATTAAGTCACTGTTTGATTAGCACAGAGGAATTAAGACTCTGTACTTGGGTTTTGGTCTAAGTTTGTTGTTTAACTTAAGGATGTGGGAGCTGAATTTTGTACTAGCAATTGGAAGTGAAAGAAAAGTGTGTCAGATGTACCTCCAAAACATGAGCGTACATGGCTCTGTTTTGAGACATTTGTCCTCCAACTCCAAATCTGACTAGTTATCACTCATGTTTGTATACAATAAATGCAGAACAAAATTCATAGGTATCTTCCTAATAAACTTAATCCTGTCAGTATTGTGGAAGGCATTTGGTCACGGGAGGTGACTGACACACCAAACGATCGATCTGTTCAATCCCAAAGTGACCCTGAGAAACTTGAGGATTGGGGGCAATAGAAACCTTTTGGAGTTTAATAAGAAGTCCAGAGTTCTACAGCTGGGATGGAATAACGCCATGTATCAATACAGGCTGCAAACCAACAGGCTGAGTAGTAGCCTGGCGGAAAAGACCTGGGTGTTACTGCAGACACACTGAAGATGAGCCAACAACACGTGCTTTTTGCAAATAAAGCCAGGGTCTACTGAGCTACAGGAGAGAGAGGATTGCCAGCAGGTGGAGGGAAGTTGTTAGCCCCTTTTGCTGGGCACTGGTGAGACTATACCTGGAATACTGAGCCCATCGCTGGGAGCCTCATCTTCAGAGGGGACGTTGAGAAAGGGGTCTGGTCAGAGAGCTGGCAACATGGGTACTACATAAACTGTCAGAGAGGTGGAGAGAGCAGAGAGAAAGCTAAGGACGGGTGCACTAGCAGAGTTTATAGCTCTGCTGTTACTCAATGTCACTAGCTTTCTTACCAAAACTGCTTCTGTATTTGTTTGGTTTTGGTTTTTTTTGGAGACTGTGCGTGTAGGTCACACAGTTTGCTTGTTCATAACTCAGCTGGTTAACAGTTCACTCTGTGAGAAAGGAGAAGTTTTAGCTGTTGTGGCTGAAAAACGTACTGTGCAGTTCTCATTTTCCTGGATTTGCTGGTACTCACTGGAACTGAACTTTCTTTCCCAGAGTCCACGCAGTGGCTTGAAGGAGCGGATTTATCCAGATGAGAGCCCAGAAAAGACTGAAGTTCAAGATACTGTGAGTACAAAACATAAAGTGTCACAACAGCATCTCCTGTAATAGGCCTATTAAAATCTTGCTGTTTTTCCCTGCTTTCTAGATGGAGCATGCATAAACTTTGCTTTAGAAAATAAAATGCAATTAAAATTGTGCAGGGAAAGTTAATTAGCTGAGTAAATGTTTATGGAGCTTAAGAGCAGGCCCATTTAGAGGCGAGAAATATATAATCAGCAGTAAAACTGCTGGACCTAAAATAGGTGGAGCACTTTGCACATATTTTATTCCTTCAGTCCAGCAGTCAATGAAACAGTTTTTCCTTTAGGATATTTAGTCGTCATGAGGCTGGCATTATCAGGGATGGCCTCAAGATCAGGTAGAAGCAGAACATAGAAAGTGCAGACCTATCTGAACGTATTACTGTCTTCCGTAGGGTGACTTCTGAAGTATTTTCCCCCTCATCTGCTTGACTTTCCAAAATAATATTTCTCCATTTGTACTAAGATGGCATTTGTCATGTGCCACATGCTTAGTGTGCTCATGTCTGAGGATGATGCAGCTGGTTTTGAGTCATCTGATTTAATGTTTCTGAATGCTTGCGACTTGGGAGAAGCATTCGTAAGGGGATCTCACAACTGCAAACTTGGACAAGGTGGAGTAAAGAGACAGGGGTTTCCATTAAGTTTTGAAAATGAGAATAAAAATATTGCTATCTCTAACTTAGTAAAGAAGGTTTACTGTGCCAAGAGAGTAATAGCACTGTACGCTGCTTCCTTCCCTTCTCTGTCTTTCTGTTTGCTTGTTCTCCACTCATCCCAGGATTCCCAGTCCAGTGTTGGAAGTCCTCTGTCCAGAGTGGGGCCTCAAATCATCGGAGCAGAGGATGACGACTTTGACACTGAACAGGAGCAGGTGGGAATGACTTTTAGCCTCAGCCACACCTTTTCCCACTTGACCAGAATTCTGTTCCTCTATGCCTAAAATACAGGTGCTCCATGACTTGTTTTTATTGAGCAATTCCTGTGTGGTGAATTAAGAATCAGAGAATGTGATTCCTGCTATTGCTGATGTTGCCAAATAAAAACATTTGGGGAGTCTATGGCAATATGCTGTCTTTGATTCTTTCTGTTACTCTTTTTTTCTTCTCATTACTTCAGGCTTTCTAGAAATTAATTTGCCTTATTTAATTTTCTTTTGCTTATTGAGTTTCTATTAAGTTCTGCCTTATTGTCACAGCAGTATAGCTGCTGTGGCTTTTGACATATTTATTTGAGTTATTTTAGCTGTCCTTTGCTCTGAATTATACTTCATTTATATTGTACTCAGAGTTCAGGAGATTATTTAAAAGAAGTGTTCCTATTGTAAGCTCTTCCTGGGATGTTAGAATGACATTGCAAAGGTTCTGGAATTGATCACTTTTATTTTAATTAAACAAATGAGGAGCTAGCCTGTTGGAACAAAATTTCTTGGTTTTTCTCACAGTAACTTTCTTGAATAATTCAAAAAGTTTCCATGTATCTCTGCAGATTAATGGACAATGCAGCTGTTTCCAAAACATTGAGCTCCTGAAGTCTCGCCCAGCTCACCTGGCTGTTCTTCTGCATCATGTGGTGTCCCAGTTTGACCCTGCAGCATTGGTAAGATGTTCTGGAATTGTTTTGCTCACCCAGATTGGTCATCTTAACCAGAGTGTATCAGAATCTCCTTGTTCTTGTGTAAGTGCACTGTCAGTGACATGGCTGGGTTGGCAAGGAGAGAAATGCAGATCCTGTGCAGGCGTGAGAGTCTTTCAGATAAATGAGGAGAAACACAAAGAGAGCTCTCTCCCTTACATTTAGCTGTTTATAAATAAGTATTCAGCTCTTGAAAGCATTTCATTCCACCCTAAGGTGGTGGGATTAGCCATCTATAGGAAAGGTCTGATGTCCTTCTCCCCCACACCCCCTTCCCTTCTCTGCTGATTACTGGGGCAGCCTAGCTGAGGTTACCTGAGCAATCTAGATGGCTGAAAGTAGCTAGGAAAAGTTTCAATCCAGCAATGCTGAATTCCTTGAAATATTTGAAAGAATATTGGAGTTAGGGGTGTTAGAAGAGTTCTCATGGTGTCACGTAATTTCTTCCCCTTCTGTTTCCCAGTTGTGCTACCTTTACACAGACTTGTACAAGCAGACCAACTCCAAAGAGACTCGGCGTGTCTTCCTCGAGTTTTACCAGTTCTTCTTGGACCGAGCTGCAGTAGGTTTCAGTCATTTCTCTCATTTTCAAGCATATCTAGCAAGCTGACTTCTACCTTTCTCCACTCCCCTGAAATGGAAAAAACTAAGGAGTTATTTCGGTTCTCCAAAATAAAATTTTTTTTGTTTAAATGTTACCAGTGAACATGGCAAGATGAATGGCGTGTAGCCTCAGATGCCTGGTAGCTAGATAAATCACAGGGAATGCATTGTCTGTTAGGGGAAATAATTTTGTCATTTGCAAGCAGGTTCTAGCTGTTATACATTGCCTTTTAGTTAATAATTGCTGCATATATTGACGTGGGTGTTGCAATGACTGGGAAATTTTGTGTGTCTGTTGGAAAGCCTGAGCAACTTCCTTACTGTCATGAATTGGACAAAATAGTGTAGCAGAGGCTGGTACCACATGTTCAGATGCAATAATCATGGTGTAATACAATACATGTTCAGGATGGGAGTCTCCCTTTAATACCATCATGTGTTCAGGTTCTATGATTTTGGCTTTTGAGGGGGATTTATTTGTATGTTTTGTACTGTGCGTTTTATTGGGGTGGCATTTGTTGTGCATGTTCTCCCGGCCTTTCTTTTCTTTTACAGAATCTAAAAGTTCCAGTTCCAGATGAAATCTCCTTAGAACTAGGTAGGGTGCTGTTGCCTCAGGTATCTATTTCTGCAGTTTCTACTGTCTGAGTCAGTCCAAGCAAGTTTCTGAAATGCACTTGGGGTTGCTTCAAACATACAGTGTCATGTGTTACAGGGAGAGACAAATAAACACTTCCTACGGTTCTTGGGGAGGGCATAATACGTGCATGCCTGTAAGTCGTGGGGAAGCACTGGCCACATTGGCATGTACATTTTTTAGTATGATAGTGGATGTGTCCAAAGCTTACACTTAATGCACAGAAGTTCATATTATCAGCAAGTGAAAGGCAAAAGGGTACTTTTGGGTGGGTTAAAATATATATATGTGAGTGACTTTATTCTAAGGTGGAGAGGACTGTTCTCGAAAGAACAATCTATTTTCTCTTCTGACTTGCAGACAGAAGGCGGCCAGAACTCCTTCCTGAAGAGCTTCATCGCCAGTTTATACAAACTATGCAAGATAAAGTCTGTCCAGAAGTTCAAAGGAATCTGGAAGATTTCAGGTAACAACAATTGTCTATGTAGTTTTCATTTAATTCATACCTGCCCTCTGTCAACATGTCCAGTACAGGGGCAGTCCAGACTCGAGGGACATAGTAATTCGTCGTCAACTGAGTAGGAAGATACCGCTGGGGAAAGGGCCTCCAGGGTCACCCTGTGACCAGTCCTTGAATGTTTTTTGACACTGTGTTGTAAGTAATCAACTGCAAGATCAATTTTAGAGCTTGGAGTCTTCATTCCTTAAAGCTATTTGAAGCAATTTCAGAATATTGTTTCTTAGCTGATGTTATATAAATCCCTCTTACTAATTGTGTTTATAATGAGCTTACATCTTTCTTGTTGTTTTTTTTTTTCTTCCCTTTTTTCCTTCTGTCTCCCCTTTGGGCATGGAATAATCACATGGGCATATAGTAGAATTTGATAATTAATATGCCCTGTCATGTGGAGTCATAAGAGCTCTGTGCCAACACGAGACATTATACCAAGACAAGTGTTCAATAATGGATTTTTCTCACACCTAAAAATGTCTCAATTCAAGTGTATGCTTCAAATATGCAACCTGGCATGCTTCAAAAAGAGTAACCAGTTTTTCTTGACCCTTGCAATGGCTGCCTCTCTTGAATAAATACCATACAGCTTCATCCCTCCAAAAGCTATCTTAGCTATGTTTTACAGTGAGTGTAAATGTTATAGAGAAATGTCATGACTTCTCCGTTTTCATACAGAAACCAATAGTGAAATCTGTTTGACATTCTGGATGTCAACAGGTTGCTTTTCCTTGTTACAAGCCAGTATTCAATTTCAAGTGATGCTTCCCTCTCCCTGTTTTCCAGGCAAAAACGTAGCATGGGATTGACCCTGGCAGAAGGAGAGCTAACCAAGCTGGATGCAGAAAGACTTCGTGACAGGAATGCAGTGGAGAAGGAAAGAGCATGTGCAGAACAGATTATTGCTAAAATTGAGGAAGTCTTGTGAGTAACAGCAAGTATAATTGGGGCGTGTCTGTGTAAAAAAGGTTCTACCCTGAACCCGAAGACAGCAGAGCAAAGGAATTAGGAACTAGAAGCACTTTGGCACCACTGTGTTTACATTGCTTCCCCTGTTTCCTATCAATGTATGTTTGAGTAACAATAGTAGAAAGTAAGCTAATAGTTAGTAAAGTCCATATATCTTTTCGAGAAGGCTGGTGTTCAAATAGCAGAGGTAATGCTTCCATTGTCAGCTTGTGCATTATTAGATCAGGGTCCTTTTTTGGGGTTGTAGAAACCTATATCTTCAGAACCCATTTTTTCTTTTAATGAGAGCTGAGTCCAATTTTCCCAACTTGAACCTTCATTTTTGTTTACTGGGTTTTTTCCCACTGGAACTTTCTAACATTCTAAAGGACACTTTGAACACAACTGCTGATGATCTGGGTGGATGTGACTGGGGGTTAATTGGTTTTTGAGTTTTGTTTTAAAATACTTTCTTATTTTTAGGATGACATCTCAACCTTTGGAAGAAGACAAGAGGTAATGGAAGTTGTGTGGACTTTGTGAAGTAAGAACCCCACTGCTGGCTCTGTGTTCTGCTGAGCAGAACAAGGCAGCCCTCTGCTGGCTGTAGCCACAAACTCATTTCCTAAATTCCCTGACATAATTTAGATTCAGAGCATCAGTCTCTTGCTCTCAAGCTCTTCTTATGCTGGTTTGTTGCCTTTGTTTCAGATCTGAAAAAATTACTGCCACTGAGAGTTCATGTTTCTCTTGGTTTTGTTTTGTAGCTGTTTCAATCTGTCTAATGTTATTTTCTCTGCGTGCCTTGCCTTGTTCAGTTTGTATGTAAGCAGATATCTGGGTAGCTTTTACTATAATCTCTACAGCAACCATACCTTTTACTGTTACTTATTTTTACCATAACTATAATGTGATTTCAAATATGTATTTAGGATATAATTTTAGGACCTTCTGTGTAATTCTCAAAATGTTATTTTTACCTCCTAGGCTGGTACACCTTTTATATTTTCCATCTTCTGTTTACAAGAGGACAAATTCTGTTACTGGCTGAGTCTTTCCCATTGTCTGTGATAGTTTGTTTCCTATTAAAAAAACCCAAAAGATGCCAAGTTCGTTTAATCGAAAAATGGTTAATTTCTCAGTAGAGCCTTTGCATTTGACTTGTTTAATTTTCTTGGAAAAATGTATTTTCCCCAGTACATTTCTCCTTAACCTCCAACTGTTTTTTTGTTTGTTTGTTTGTTTTTGTATATACTTGGCAGTTCCACAATGCAGTATGTGATTCTTACTTACATGAAACACCTGGGAGTCAAAGTTAAAGAACCTCGGAACCTGGAGCAGAAGCGTGGCCGTATCGGTTTCTTGCCAAAGATCAAGGTAGTAGTGTTGTGGCCAGAGTGCATTTGTTAAAAGCCCCCAGCATGGGTGGTTTGTTAGAATTCAAAATCTACTTTTGCATGACACATTAGAAGTTGGTATGATTTTACAGTCTTCATTGCTGCATCAAGAGGATCTGGGATTACTAAACTGCACGGAAAACCTAACAGTTGAAATTGGGTTCTACATAATGTTTTCAGACATGTGGATTAGAAATGAGTTGCCTTCTTTCTTTCTTTATCTGTATGCCTGAATTCTAACTGCTTGCTTTTCGCAGTTCCAACCTTATTAAAACTTTGGGTGAGAAATGTTTCATATAATACAACCTTAAATCGCATGAGGATCTCATTAAGGCTAATCAGGCTGTTGGCCAGTATACTTTAGTTTTCATCTTGAGAAACTTGCCCAAAACCTCATGCTTCTTGACGCAGTAAAGCTATTCTTCTTGCCACCCACACTTTCCCAGTTATATAATGAATTTTTCCACCAACACTCCATCTTTGTGGGTGTATTCAGTTGTCTCCCACAGTATGGGGGTGTATCTGGTCACAGTAGCTACTTATTTTCATCAGCATTTCAACTTCCTTTGAAATGTTAAGACCGTCAACAAGCAGTTCTCCTCTGACAATGTGAAAGGTTAGATCAAGCATTCACAGCGTTTCTGAAGTGGTAGGATAAGTTGTATTTCTCCCAGATTAGAGTCGGTGTGCTTGTGGAGGTTTGGAGTCACAAGATGTTGTGCCTTAGAGAAACAGGGTGCTATGGGTCACTGTAAATTGGTCTCTTACCCTAGGGATCTCTTCAGATGCTGTGCCTCCATGCCGCTAACCCTGTTACGCACCACTGATAGTCTGTCCATAGGCTGTGTTTGTCTGTGATGCTGCAGGACGTTGACCTCTCCATAACTTGTTGGAAATAAAATGCTTTTGTACCAAGCTTCTGCAGTTTTAAAGAATTAGTATCTCAGTAAATAACTGAATTTGAAGAAGTGAGTGATCTGTTTGCTTTGCTCTTCTTTGTTGTATATTAACTGCAGCAAAGTATCAAGAAAGAGAAAGAAGGGGAGGAAAAAGGAAAGAGAAGAGGCTTTCCTAACATTCTGGGCCCACCAAGGAGACCGAGTCGACATGATAGCAGTGCAAGTATGTCAGACGAGGAAATGTATGTTCCCTAACTATTAGTATGAAAGTCAGATAAAGTCTCTGCTGTCTTTTAAAAAATCTATGCTAAGAAGATTCAGTAAACTTTTTGTTTTTAAAACATGTTTTTGAAGACACATAAACCTAGTTTTGCCCTGAAATGCTTCCTCTCTTTGTTGCTGAAAATAAATGCTCTTTCAGCAGTGTAACGGGTCTGTGTTTGTTTAGTTGGCAGAGCCATGGAAATGCAGAAGCCTCGCCATCCCAAGCACTTACCTACAGCATCTTCTGTTAGCCCAGAGCCACCAGATTCTAGCAAGATGCGCCAGAGTGGGTCCTCCAGTGACGGAGCAGATGCGCCATACCCACCTGTCAACCCAATGTCTCCTTTGGCAATGGGTCCTTTTTCCTCTCCAGAGGGAAGCAAGGACAGTGACACAGGTAGGATGATACAAGCAAAGAGGAACGATTAAAGATGGTGAATGGGATGTGCAAAGCTCTGATGCAACAAACTTGACAAATTAGGAAATGTTTTTATGTCATTAGACATGATCTTCCTTGCCTTAGTCATCTTTTCTGACTTAGTCTCTGGTTCAGATTAGGAAATCTTATCATGGCCAGAAATTGTTGTTAGGCGGGTTCTATCACTGTGGCATTGGAACAGGAAAAAAGCCAGTCTCAGGTGCCTGCTTTTGTAAGCACAAGTCGGTATCATCTAGAAAGATTTGTCACTGAGATTTTTCTTGCCAAACTAGGAATTCAGTTCCTCCAGCTCTAAGCTTAAATGAGGTGGTGAATCAAGAGGCTATGGAGAGGCTGCGAAGTTCTCTAATTTGGTACAGTTCTTGATATTTCATACTTGTTCTATGTTTAGGTTTGAAGCAGACTGGAGAAGCTCCACCTGCTAATGACTGTATGGATGGCACACCCCGCACACCTAATAATACCTTCGAATTCCCATCTCCTTTGGAAAACTTGCAGGAGGAGGAGGGAGAGTCAGAGAGGTAACTAGGGTGCCCTGGTTGCTTGAGCCTTGGAAGAGAGTCCATGTGACTAGCTGTGGGAGCTTAGTCCATAAAACTTAGTGACGTCATTTGTATTAAACATTATTGGTAGAAGTAGGAAATGCTGTTCTGTGTCTGCTGCTGTGGTAGTACCAGAAAACTGTAGTTCAGGAGGGTGAGGCTGACGGATGGACAAAACGTTCTAGCTGGGAGGTGAGGCCTTTAGTCTGGAGTTATGCTGAATGTCTGAGTGGGGTGAAATTCTTGCATAAGCTTCCCTAATAATTTCTTTCGTTCCTTGCAGAATGGTTGACATGGGAACACCAAAGCCTTTTCGCAAGTGAGTATGCTTGTAAATGTTTGAATGTCACTGAATTTGTTTAGATTTTAACAAGTTATGAAGTGGAATGTGGTAATGTTCATAGTTCTGAGCCGGTACAATTGTCTGCATGATCTTTCCTTTTCTTAAATAAATACATGAAATGAGACACTGGCATCTGTATATAGGACAGGTGGAGTAAATCATATGCAGATAAGCCCTTTGATCTGTGAGTGAAGTATGGTGATTGTTGTATCTACTGATTTGAATTGATGGGTTGTGGAGTTGAGATTTCTACATGTTTTCTTCTTTTTTTTTTTTTTTCTTCTTTTTTTCCAATCTGTGTATTGCGGTTAGGTCTGTATCTGCAGATAGATGGAGGAAATAAATTGAAACCTGCCCTTTCACCGCTTAGTATTTGACTTCAAGCAAATTATTTTATCTGTATCATTAAAAGGAGGATTATGGAAATACTGTAAGAACAGATATTCACTCTTAGTTGTTCTGTAAAGGGCAAAATTAGAAAATGTGCCTATAGGTTCAGACGTCTAACACCCTTCAGCTGTTATGGAGAGCATAGTCATAATGCTTTACAACTGATACATGTACTTAGATTTTTTTTTTTTTTTTTTAATTCTTTCTTCCCATTTTAGGCATGGATGTAAGGAGGAATCTGACCTTTTTTTTTTTTTAATGTTAGGATGGACAGTGTTGGTTTCACAGATGTACAAAGTGAGGATGAGCTGTATGATTTTGACATGGACATGGACCCTCCCAATTGGCAGCAACTTGTGAGCCGAGAAGTGTTGATGGGGCTGAAACCCTATGAAATCAAGCGCCAAGAAGTGATTAATGGTGAGATGGTTTTCCTAGCTCACCAAGCACAAAGTTGAAACCTGTCCTGTGAAGCTCTGAAGTTCTTAAAATTCCATACTCAGTCTTTCTTCATTGATCTGCTTGAAGTAGTGGCCATCTAAATCGTCTGGTTTGCAGAGCTCGTGTGTTGTGAAACTTGTACTTGTTACTGAAAAGTGTCCTGAGGTGAGATTAATCCAGTCCTTGGAGAAGAAATAAACAATATTAAGCGGTTTGACACTGAAAGGCCGGTTTGCAGTATCATGCTCCATAAAAGAAAGCAAGAGGCACTGTCTAAGCTGTTGGAAAGCACATGATGCAAATGGAGAGCTACTACCAAACTTCATCTTCAAAGCTTCATCTCAATTTCAGGTCTTGCAATCCTGCAGAACACTGTGTGACTATATGAGCTGCTGAGAGCTCACTGTCTGGGGTAAATTTTGAGTCACGAATCAATTGGTGTTTCTGTTCTCTCAAACATGGAAGTATAGCAGAGCATGGCTCCATTCTGGAGCAGGCTGGAATATGGGCCAGCAAGGGAGGTATTGGTGAGGGAGACTTTTGTAAGTTCATACTTCTGCTTCTCTTTGCTTCACATTTGAATCCACATTGCCACACCTCTTTAAGAAGGTAGTTACAATCCTGTTTTCCCCTCTCTCTTCAGAATTGTTTTACACCGAGAGAGCTCATGTCCGCACGCTGAAGGTTCTGCATAACGTCTTCTACCAGCGTGTCACCCGGGAAGGGATCTTGAACTCCAGTGACAAACGGAAAATCTTTTCAAATCTGGAGGATATCCTTGGGCTTCATGGTAAGAGCAGCTGAGGTGCCTCTCAGCTTTGTAGTCGCAGCTGGAATTCTGGGTATAAATACCTGAAAAATTAAGCAAGTGACCCTGAAACAACAGGCAACCTTGTACAATGCTTCAGATGAAAAAGGATACTGCAGCTGTTCTTCCTTTTCCACAGTTTTTCTATTTCTGATTTACAAAGATAATTTCATAAGGAATGCATGTGTTCAGTGTTTCAGATACTTGCTTTTTCTTATCTGTGTGCACAGACTCTCTTGTGCTGATTCATGCTTTGATAAAAGGAGCAATGCTTTGATGAATGGTTTTAATGGGTCAATGTTCAAAATGTTACAACTGTTTAAGAGAATATTAAAACAAATTTGGAAGGGTTGGTGCCTTGCAGGTGGTTCTGAAGGGCGGCCCTTCCTAATTGCTTAGGGAAAGGACTGTTCATAATCAGAATTTCAGTTCTGCTGCTGAATAACCACTTGTATAATTTTATGCAGGTGGCTTAAATTGCATTCTACATTATTCCTATGTTTTTAAAAGGGCAGTGATATTGAGCCTCAGAAAAGATAAGGCGGGAAAGGTTCTTGGGGGTCATTTGAAAAGAGGTGAGACAGAGGTGTAAAGGAGTTATATAATGTTTTCTTAGATACTCTGCTAAATGTATTAGGTTGCAGGATATATATAACTGAAATTATTGCAAATCTAGTGTTTTCCTAGGTAGTTTTTATTTTAAAATAAATGCTGAAAACTAAGCAAACAATTTAAGCAGTATTAATAAAATACACTTTTTTTTTTAAGTTGTATTGAACGATCAGATGAAAGCTGTCCGAAAACGGAACGAGACTTCTGTTATTGGCCAAATTGGGGAAGACTTGCTTTCCTGGGTAAAATACTTTTTTGCTTCCTTGTGCTTGCAAATAACATTTCATAGAATGGCAGAGCCAGAGGTTAGTGAAGGTAATTCCCAGCTAATAGGAACTGAAGGTCTTAAGAGTTGTCATTTCTGTGGAGCCAACACAGAGCTACAGAATGAAGGTTGAAGGAAAGCAGGAGGAACTCATAGGATTTTTCATTTGGCTAGAGATAAGAGTAATTTAAAGAAGAGAAAATAATTTCCTTATGATGTGTGGGTAGAGCAGAAAGGTAGTTTTGGAGACATAAAGGTAAGAGTTAGATTTTGAAAAAGGTGATAGCACAATTTATTTCAGTAACACTGAAATGTAAGTCTTGCGTTGCCTGTGGTGCAGTTAAAAAATAGATTAAAATACTGGTTTCCAATCCTAGAATTTACATAGCTGAACCTTTTCAACTTTATAACACCGTTGCAGGCTTCCTTTCTGAGATCTAAATGACAGGAACAGGAGTGACATAGATTCTTTAAAAAAGTAAATTCTCTCTTGGGAATCTCCCAGTTCGTTGTTTGTTTTCAAGACTACATAATTTAGGATTGAAGATTGATCTGCCTAATTCTTTTCAGCTCTTCACGCAGAAGTCTCTTCTGGTGGTTTTTTTATATCCCATTGTTTGTCTAGTATTCCAGAAAAAAAAGGAAGAAAACAAAAATCAGATGTGGCTGGTAAAGAAACACCTCCCCAACCCTTTCAGTTCTCCTGTGTATTACGAAAAAGTGAGAAAATACTTGCTAGAGCAAGCTAGACTTCAAGCTAATGGTTATATGCCCTTGCGTAATGTTCTGGCTAAGTGACTAAAACAAAAAACCAGAGGATCTCATTCTCCGGAGTGAGTATTTTCAGGAGTTACTACGCTGCATCTCAGACTGGGTAGCAGGAATGGGAAGAGTTGCAGTAAGAGATTAACCATCTGTCATTTGAAGTACATTTCTCAGCCCTGCTCATGGCTATCATTTCCCCTAACCGTGTGTTTGTAATACTTTTGTTTAGGAAATAAGATGTCATGTGAATATTCTGGTTTTTAAGCATGGGTGTCCCTGCAAGATGACTCTTGGCTTTGTTGACCAACAGTCTGGTAAATAATCCCTTGTCATGCATCTGAGTGCAGTTTTTTCTGCTTTCCTTATGGCTGATAAGTGGAGACATGGCACTGTATTCTCCCTCTGAATCAGTAGTGCATCTGTGGAAAAGATTGGATGTGCTAGGGCTGGAGACAGGAGAACTGTAGAGTTTGAGATGTAAAGGGTTCCTCAGTAGATCAGGAAGACAAGGCCTTAAGAACAGGATGGAAGTTACTCCTCGTATACTGCCAGTAATTTTCTTCTTCCCTGGCAAGACCAGTTCTGCGATGTGGCTATATGTCTGTTCAAAGTGGCGCATGATGAACTTGAGTCTATCTAAACGTGGCTTTCTTGTCTTTCCGGCACAGTTTAGTGGACCAGCAGAGGAGAAGCTGAAACATGCAACTGCCACTTTCTGCAGTAACCAGCCCTTTGCTCTAGAGGTCATCAAGTCACGCCAAAAGAAGGACTCTCGCTTCCAGACTTTTGTGCAGGTGAATTTTATGCTAAGGTTTGAGTTGCCTGAGGATGTGGCTTGTGACCAGCTCAGCATAATGAATGCTTGTAGATAAAGTTACTATAATTAATGACATCATGTCTAACATTGTCTTCAGATTGGGATCATTTCCAATACTGTATTTATCTCTACTGATAATTTCTGGAGGGAGGAGCCTTTAATTCTGGGGAACGCAGAATGTCCTGATAGAATGCAGGAAAGCAGGCGCTGTCCCAGGCAGGAGATGACATTTCACTTGAGGTGGCTGTTTCCCAAGGATGAGTACTTCTGTGGGGAAAACTGCTTATAGTAGTGCAATTTTGATGCATGCCACAGGCAGAAGACAGATGATACATACCTATTCTGCCTGCCAGGAAAGGGGCTTGAATACATTTGGCAGTTGGAGGAGAGAACATTATCTTCATTACCACAGACTGGGAAGAACTCTGGTAATACAAGGGCTGAGGTTATATTGAAAAATGTACTGTAGTTTTGCTATAGTGTGAAAGTCTAAACTGATGTCTTCCCTGCATGGTGGTGACTGAGATTGATTGGAGATGGTACCAGGCCTGCGTGAAGTAATGAGGGAAGGAAGCCACTGCTTTTGTGATGAGCCTTTCCTATATGTAATTGCAAATGGAGAGGGGATGTGTTGTCTGAATGATAGATCTTGGCATTTCTTGTCTTGTATTTAATTACTGGAAAGTGAAGTAATAGGCGTTTATGTGATGAATAGATGTTACACATTCAGGTAATTATAGTCTTAATAAAAATGACAAATGTAGATATTGTGCTGTTTAAATTTAGGATGCTGAGAGTAATCCACTGTGTCGCCGGTTGCAGCTGAAGGATATCATTCCCACAGAGATGCAGAGGTTGACTAAGTACCCCCTTCTGCTGGATAACATTGCTAAGTACACAGGTAAAGCCTTTCCACTAAGGTTTGTGCATGCATCTCAGCAGGTTGTCTAGGCAAATGGCGATTTCAAAGCATATGTTGAAGAACAGTTCAATTGTATGGATTACTGTCAGTTTTCACTGTGACTTCGCTGCTGCCTCCCACACAGGAGGGCAGATTAAAAAAAATAAATAAAATCCAGTCTTTGTTTCTACATTAAATTAATTTTCCTTCTTTGTACCAAAAAAAAAAAAAAAAGAAAAAAGAAAAAGAAATCCAATGTGAAATAAGCAAGTAACAGTCTGCATTGGGTTGTAGTGTGTGTAGAGTGCAATATAATAATTTTAACATAGTTTTAAAAAGCTGGGGGAGGAGCGCTAAAGTTTTGAAGATAAACCAAACCACTCTGCTTATGAAAGTTACTGGCAAAACAACTTGATTTGCTATTAGTTTTTGAAGAAGGAAACCACGAATTCCTGACTGTCTCCTCTCTACCCTTCATTTCCTAGCTTGTTTCTTAGTTTTACACTGATTGTTACTGTTATTTACAGCTTTTAATGATTATGACAACCAAAGAGAAGTGAAGAAAATGTTTTCTCTGCACCCTTTATATTTTTGATTGTATAAGAGTATGTATAAAGTCAATAGCTGGAATTACATTCAGAAGGAAACGAAGCGGAAGAAAAAGAGTAGGTATCATGTAACTCTTCCTTATTAGGTGCTCTTGGCAACCACATCTTTAGGAACTTACTGAAAGGCAAGTTGTATTTGTGCTATTGTTTTGAATAGTCATTAGCATACCTTGTTCTTTCTGTGATTTTCTAGATATATTTAACTCACTTCTGTAATCTTGAAGAAGGAAATAACTAGAAAGAATTCAATCACTAAAGATGATACTCTATTTGTTTCAATAAATTGGTTTTCAATAATAAATATGCTCTGATAAACATTTTTTCTTGAATTCAGGACATTAAGATAGCTAAATCAAGCTATTAAGAGAAAATGCATTTAAGTGAATTCCAATTTCCATGTAGATATATTTGAGAGAGGAAAAAAAATAAGATCTTCAGTAACAGAAATCCTTAATTGTCCATTACTAACATAAAAATGTGAACAATGAAGAATCTAATAAAAACCTATCAAGTTATTCTGTTGCTTAAACAAGCTTGGATAGACATAGGGCATACTTCTAGGCAAGGAAGAAGAAAAGGAAGAATATTATAGAATCTAAGCCAAGAACATGTAGTGTTAAACCTTATGGCAAATCAGCATGTTTCTTCAAGACAACAAAAATCAGATAATACAGAGCAAATTGTTTTTTGGTTTTTTTTTTTCCAAAGGTCAAGGTTTTCTTGTTACTGAGTAAGGGTGTTTGGTTTTGGTTTTTTGGGTGGGTTTTTTTTTGGTTTGGTTTTTTTTGGTTTTTTTAAATCAGTCCTCAGTTACTAGTTCAAAATTGCCAATATCTGTGAAAATGGTGTGCTTAGAATGCAGTCGGACCTACACCCCTAAAGTCTGATATAAAACAAGCTTCATAAAAAAATCTTAGATGTTCTCGACATAATGTAAATGAAGAACAACTTGGAAAGAAATACTTCCCTACACTATAGACACCAATAGAATCTTAATGAAGCCTTCCTTCCTCATCTGTTGCATCTCTAAAGCACTACAGAATGTTTTTATGTTCTTGCAGAGGGTGGAGTTTAGCTAGGATGTGTTACACTGAAAGATATTTCCAGCATAACAGACGAAAATATGATTAATAATACCACAAGATGCCTTTTCAGATTTACTAGCAGTACCTGCTGTAGTGTAATTTCATTACTCGTAAAAAAATATACTGCATTTACAAGTTCACTCTAATCATAATTAGGAAGCATGTGATACTCCATTATCCTTGATGTACTTGTTTATTTGCCTGTTTACTAAATTCTTAATGTGGCTTGCGGTAGTGAGAATTGATGGGGTTCACCTGCGTGTCTCTGTGTATGATCAAGTGACATTGGCTGGAAAGATAACTCGTTTGCTCTTGCTGTAGTGGAAGACTGTTTTTTATAATCAGGCTGCATGAATGTAGCCAGAGATACTTCTTTCCTAAGCTGTTAAAATAAATACAGGTTATCTGGGTGGAAAAAGTTATTATGTAACACATTTTTAAATATATTTTGCATTATTTTTCTTTATCTGTTTCTCTCTCTTCCAAAATAAATAAAATTTAAGGATTGGTAGAAATGCAGAAGACAGTAGTTAGTTGCCAAATCCTGGGACTTTGGCTAGCTGGCTGTGTGCGATTTTAAATATGTACCCCAAAATCTCTTTGTACCCCGGTGGAGTCTTAGTAAATTTTTTAGATTCCTCAGAATACTTCTCAGGTTGATGCTTGTGGAGTGAATAGTTGTCACAAGCGCCTCGCAAAAGGAACAGTAAGAAGTGCTGTGTTGTATATGGTGATCATCAGAGGCTGGTGTCTTGTGCAGGGCAGAATGAATTATCTGCTGTCACAGATGTATGGTTGTCATTTCACCTTTGAAATGCAGTGCTTTTGTTGATAGGCTATTCTGTGAATTTAAGTTCTCTCTCTCAAATTTGAGGCCAGCAAACTGCACTAGATCTCTGACTTTTTCAGTCTTTATTGGAAAGCATTATTACATTTCCTTTTTTTCTTGCAGAACTGCCTGAAGAGAAAGAGAAAGTGAAGAAAGCAGCAGATCATTGTCGTCAGATCCTTAACCACGTGAACCAGGCTGTCAAAGAGTCTGAGAATAAGCAGGTAGGAGGTGAATGGAATTAGCGTCAAAAGTTGGGGAGAAGGGGGTTGAAGGGCAGCAAGCTGTTTTAAGACACCTAGAGTCTATGTACTAGTGTTTTGATGTTGTGCTTAAAGATGATTTGCGGCACAAAATATTCCTGTGAGAGGAGGAATCCCAAGCATTTGGGAATGTGTGAAAGTATTCGTGACTGCCTACGCTCTGATGCTAGTGACTTCCGTTAATCAGAGTGACTCCCTTCATTGCGTTTTCTGCAGCATTTGGAAGATTATCAGCGTCGTCTTGACCTGTCCTACTTGAAGCAGTCTGAGGATCCCATGATGGATGAGTTCAGGGTGAGTGACAACAGTAAAGCAATCTTTGTAAATCGTGATAGCAGCCCTGGTGTTCAGTTTGTGGTTCTCTCTACTACAGTCTTCTGATGTACAATCAAGTGGTCTTTGGAGATAAATACTTCTGTACAAAAATTAAAACAATTAGTCTCAGAAATTTGAGTTTTTCTGCCTTCCTGAAGATCTCTGTGGATGTAACAACTTGATTCTGCACATAGTAGTATTGATGAAGCTTGTAAGCTCTGTGAAACAAATCTTACTGGTCTGCAAGCTAACACACTGTATCGCATAAAAGATATCCTGATGGACGATAAGTCTTATGGATATGTATCTCACATGATCGCATGTCTTAATTGTGCTTTTAGAACTGGAGAGGCCTCAGAGTCACGAGGTGTAGCAATGCAGTTGGCTTTAAAAGAACTTGTATACAGACTGGTTTGATTAGGAGATCCACAGGCATAGCCAAGTAAAGTCTTAAGTCCAGTGCTAAAAGTACTGTGTTTTGTGGCTCCTGTAAATTCTTGCAGTTACAATACTAAAGTAGGTTACTTGCTGTCAGCTGCTGTTAAATGGAATGGGCAACACCACATCCTTGGAGCAGGACTAACTTTATGAAATTTTCACGTTTCAAGTGAATGATGCACGCCAATAGGCACTTGCAACTTGAAACGCGTTTTTTCTTTCTCACGTGTTCCAAATATGTAGCTTCTACACAAGGACTCTTCCCCCTTCGCTCCTGCATCTTTTCCTCGTGATTTGGTACTTTATCCCCAGTT
Source organism: Ibycter americanus (assembly GCA_035590275.1). Lineage (NCBI taxonomy): Eukaryota > Metazoa > Chordata > Aves > Falconiformes > Falconidae > Ibycter > Ibycter americanus. The sequence continues at coordinate 755,724 of JAVJGI010000039.1, read as the reverse complement.
CTTAATTTTTACCACTGTCTATGCCTGTGTCTTGTATAGATTCTCTGTCGTTCATCACTCCTGTCTTCCCCAAAGTCAGCATGTATCCAAAAAATTCTTATATGAAGACTTTTCTGTAAAACTGTGTCGTGTATCCTTCCACAAATAAACTTGCAAGCATTTAGTTAGGAAATGAAGAACTTACTGGCAGTTATGAAATCTTACTGTCATTGATTGTAGTCTCTGAGACTTGGAAGGAATGACTTGTGAAAATTGTCACTTCTACTTGCCTGCAGATCTAAATGTCACAAGCACTGAAATGACTGAAGAATCCATTGACATTATAAAGTCCATCAGATCATTGGAATGATTTGTATATCAGTATATCATTTGTAGGCACACTTGACTTGCAAATCGAGTGCTGAAGAATTAACCAGTTGTAATACTAGAACTGGTGACTTCATATGGGATATTGGAAAAACTCCTCCTAGATATCAGGTGACATCATACTGCCTTGGTAGCTTGACTTAGTAGGAAAATTCTCTACCCTGTGACCCCCGGCATCTGCAAAAGAGCAGTGGGAGAGGAAGAGTGATAACAATCACCTCTCATAAGATTCTGGTTTACAAGCATACCCTACTCCTGCTCCATGCGTCTCTTTCCAGACTGGGTTTAGCTGCTCATCTCCAAACTGGAGTGCCTATCCTAGCCTTCCCTCTGACATTCCCATGCTTTACCATTACTTGCTTCCACCTAAATTTCATCGTGCTACTTTTTTTGCTTTCCCCTGGTGACAGAACTTGGATCTAACGAAGAGAAAAATGCTTCATGAAGGACCTCTAACTTGGAAGGTTAATCGTGACAAAACTATCGGTGAGTCCTGTTCCATCTACCAACTTAGTTGGGTTTGTGTGTGCTTGCTGAGAAGGAGAGAAAGAGAAAGCATTTCTGCAGTTTGCAATTATGATTCTTACTGCCACCTATAATAATGCCTGTGTGTTTCTCGGAGCTGATTAAATTATTCTTGTCAATTCTGAAATGTGCTGGAGTATCATTAAGGCCATGCCGGGACACAGCAGTCAGTCATGAGATGATCCAATTCCATCTGTAGCATTCTGCTGTAGTTTTGATGAGGAAGATTTGCAAGCTTTGCCTAGAATGGCATAGCACTGATTACTGCCTCTGCATGAGTAATCAAAAATGCAGGCTTTTTCTTTCTGCAGGGGAGTGATACAGAACTATGAATCTTTAACTCATTCTGGGTTCTTTTGCACTCGATGCAGATCTCTACACTCTGCTTCTGGAGGACATTCTGGTGCTGTTGCAGAAACAAGATGATAAACTGGTACTGAAGTGCCACAGTAAAATCTTGGCATCGACAGCTGACAGTAAACACACTTTCAGTCCTATCATCAAATTGAACACTGTTCTGGTTCGTCAGGTGGCAACAGGTCAGTGTAACCAACTGAGAAAGCAAAAGAGGAAGCCAAACTGAACATTAGATCAGTTGAGGATAGATGTTTTTGTCTAGAGTTCCAGAGTAGAACACGGAAAAATGCGTAGGCTTAATTCTTGGTTGTCCAACATCTTGCTTTGTATGTATGAGCTGTTTAACTTCTTTGCATCAGTAATAGGCATGGCTTGAGTTTTAAATAGACTTCTAAATTAAAGTACTCTGATTGTATTAGGTGAAAGGTACTCTAGAAGTTATTAGGAGGGAAAAGAGGAGAAATAAATCTGTTTCCAAATGGTTTGGGCAGTAATGGCTCTTTTCTTTCGGGACTGATAGACAAATTTCCTATATAGGGAAAGATCGATGTTTGTATATTATAGCATTGGAGGGTTATCTCATGAACTCTTCTTTCATTGCTTCTCGATGGGGTTATGCCCGGTTTTAGGAATTTTCAGAAAGCTATGTGGGACAAGGCAACTAGTTACATTCTTCCCCTCCCTGTGTTGCTTCAGATAACAAAGCTTTCTTCGTCATCTCCATGTCAGAAAATGGCGCTCATATTTATGAACTGGTGGCACAGACTGTTTCAGAAAAGAATGTGTAAGTAATGGGTTCGGCTCCATCTGCTGCTTGATTTGTTGTACTTGAGAGATTTTTTACATCTGCGTGCCTGTGGTAACTGTGCAGGTGTCTCTGAATTACCTGAGTTCCTCTCTAAGCTTAGCTGAAAACATAGCTATGTTGGCCTGTATAGGAAGTATCCAAGGTCATCCCTCCCAACTTATAAAAAGCAGGGGGAGGGTGTATACACAGGAGTTAGTGAGTGTGTATGTGTGTATATATATACTTTTAAATACACCTATGTATTAAAACCCCCACCCCATACATACCCTCAGTGCTTCTGTTATTGTTGCTTGCTGTCTGGCTCATTCCAGACCATTTTCTGACCTCAAAAATGGCTTTTGTTTACCCTTGCAATTCTGGTCTTATGTGACTGCATCTTCATGCAGAACCAGTTAGCTTTGCAGACTTTGATACTGGCGTCATAAGCACCCCAGTGCATGAATTTGATTCCCTGGCTGAACGCTTCTTTTCCTCTTTGGTAGAGGAAATGCTTTTCTTCTGAAGTATAAGCAGGGCATAGACTTTATTTGTATGATACATAGCAATTGTTCTAGCGTGTCATATATGAAATTCTTCAGTAATACCTGCAATGTTACTTAATGCTTTTGTGTATGTATATATAAAATAACTGCCTCACCTGAGAACTCCTGCTAAGGTCTTGTCGTTCATTTTCTTCTGCTGAAGAGTATCCTGGTGAGGTGAGCATTACGCTGTGGTGCTTCACTTGTGGCTGCAAGGTATTACTGAGGAATTGAATGTAACAGAATTAGATGTGTCTGTTGGTAAGAAAAGCAGTAATAATATTAGCAGGATTTAAGAGGTGTTAAATAGAGAAGTATTCATTATGCTGCATGTCTTGCATGTTTTTATTTCATGTTTCTTCTGCAGATGGCAGGACCTTATTGCTCAGATGGCAGGGACTGTAAAAATGGGGAGTACCAGAAGAGTGATTCCATTACCACAGTCAGGACCTGGCGAGTAAGTAAAAGTAGCTGGAGGAAGAAGGGCTGTTTTTTCTTTTGCCAGTACCCCTTCTTCTGCTCAAAGATTGCCATTCAAAGCACGGATTCTCATGCAGCGATTCAGATATGTGACTAAAAGAATGTGTTCGTTCTTTCCTCCCTGCAGAGAAGAGCGTGAAGAAGAGGAGCAGCAGAAGCTTAAAGAGCAGCATGACATTCCTGCCAGTAGTCTACAAAGTCCAGGTAAAACAGTGGTCCAGGTAAATGGTGGCAGTAGATTTGCTGTGTGGAGTGCAGATGTGCCAAGCTATATTCCTTGTGGCTTGGGGATCTTTCGGTAGCTTTGACGCTTTTCTGAAAAGGAATGATTTCTTTACAAGTCATGTAGAGAAGTGATACCGAACCTCTTGGAAACTTACCTCTCACTATTTCCATCTGTTTTATAAATTGCTGGGAAAGATTCTTTTTTCCTTCGGAAAGGATTGACCTTTTACCAATTCCATGCTCAAGAACTGTATTTTTGAGTGTTTTCAGAGACATCTGTGTGAAGCAGAATTTTCTGCAGTTTAACATCATATTTGAAATAGTTGTTTAACCCGAATATGTGTTTTCTGTTTACTAGATAAAGATTCGGGCCTCGAATCTCCCTTAATACTGAATGCTCAGTCTTCTTCACCCATCATGTCTGAAAAGTCCAAGGTAGAAAGTCTTCTTGTGTCAGAAAGACAGTTTGATAAAGTGCAGCAGGCAGACCTGACACTTAAAGATTCTTCTGCATGCTATGAACACACAGCCACCAGTGTACCTTCGGTATCAGAAGGGCAGTGGGCATTGGATGCATTAAGGAACTGTAAGTATCAGTGGGCAGTGTCTGGGATGTGATTTGGAAATTGTTAGGTCAATCATTTAAATCAATGAGCTAAAATAAAATCTAAAGCCCATTTCTATTAAATATCAATTCTCTCTGTGCTGTAGATCACGGTATAGCAAAACAAAATGGATCTGACAGCAAGGAATTCTAAGTTCTAAATTCATATACTGGCCCTTTCTGTGGCTTTAGGCCTCTCAATGTTTTTCTGTGGTTTTCCCATGTATAAAATGATGGTGGTAATGAATTGTTACTTACTGTCTATGAAGTGCTTTGATGATGACAGATTGCAGAACTTTGTGCAGTGCTGTACAGTGCCATTGCTAGTTGGCAGTTTTTTTAAAAGACAACGCAGTTAGCCTGTGGACTTATTTTCATAGCACTGGAGCAGAATAGGAGAGGTTGCATGAGTTGCAGAATACGATTCTGCATATTTTTTTGTAAAATCCTACAAACGAGATTAGATGTATGTGAGCTTGGCAAAGTCTAGGTTCAGATTTTCTGAGGAATTGGGAGGTGGTTGGATATAATTAGATCAACACTTGTGCGTGTTGAAAAGAAATTTTCCTGATGGACAGATTATTCTGTAGGATTGCTTATAGAAGATTTTTAATCACTTTCTCTGTTCTCTGGTATACCTCCTTTCACAGGAAGAATGCAGGGCTGTGCAACCTACTTGATCAGAGCTAGCAGTGCAATTCCTAAATATAACTCCCTAAAATTTGAATGAATTCATTAATCCATATATCTCTTCTTGGCAACTCTGAAAGGGACACGAAGTCCCTCCATTGTACTTGGAGGGAGTAGTCTGTATTGCTTCTCTGTGGGTCATTTGCTTTTACCCAAATGCAGAACATTCATATCCTTGGCCCAAATTCCCTCTTCCATCTCTCTCTACAAGTAATGATGGTTCTCTGCAATCTAATAGGTTATCTTGGATCTTTTGATCCATTTATGCTTCTCCTTACAGGGTTCAAAGTCCTTTTCTAATTCTGAATGCTGTACAAGTGTTCTTGGTACTTGTTTTCAGAGACTAGTGATAAGATAATCTTAGTCTGCGGGGTGCGTAAAGTCAGTATCAGTGACCTAGCATCTCATGACTATTCAGACTTAGAAGAGCAGCCCTCTGACAGCAGCAGTGGGTCACTCACATTTTGACAAGAGCCTTCCACTTAGATGAGCGACTGTTCTGTTGTATGAAATCATAGCTTTTCTTGGGTGTTAAATGATCATTATATGGTGAGATTGAACAGTGTTCTTATGCTCTTGACAGTATCACATTTTTGTTTTGAACAATGTGTCCTTATTATGAAGTGTTTGGTTGGGATAATTTGAGAACTAAAGGAATGTGGGTTGAAGTTCAAACAAGCATAAATTTGCATGAAATTTTGGGGGATATGTGTCTTCAGTGTTTTTGATCTGTCATTTCAAAGTTGAGTGGAATATTCTCAATATGCTTGTTTCTCAGGTGGGAATCCCCTGTTACATCCATAGGTTTTAGCTCATTTGGGGGCATGGGTGAAACCTGGGCACTCATCTGTGCTTCAGCTCATGTGCTGGATAATTTCAGTAGATGATTTCTCGGTTGTTCCCTAAGCGAGGTGGAACTTGCACTGCTCTGTTTGCTGTTGCTTGTAAGGTAACATGTGGACTAAGGCTTCAGACTGTACACATTTATTTTTATCTTGGGTTTTCCTACCAAGAGCAATGAGAGGGCTGGCTGCTATGAGAGAGAGACCTTTTTGAAAGGGCAGCCTTAGGTCTAGCTTAATTGTTGTTAGGGAGGTTATGGTCTGAGAAGCCTTGTGAACGTTATCTCTACTTGCAGTGGGCTTGCTGAAACAATTGTTGGTACAGCAGCTTGGCTTTTCTGAGAAGGGGACCCTTGAAGACCGGCAACGCTTTCCCAGGTTTCGGACCGTTTCTCATGAAGCCCAAACGGAGAGCAGAAATGAGTCTGGACTACAGCACTCTGACAATAACAAATTTCACCAGCCTGGAACAGACAGAACGCTTCCGAGAACCGGAACTAATGAGTCCACAGCTGGTTATGGCCTCCGGACTTCAGCTGAATCGCCAGCTTCAGGGGATGCCATGCAGCTGATCGTGAGAGACCCCAGATCAAGTAGTAACTTAGCAATAGACCGCATGAGTATGAATCTGGAGATCTCAGCCGCAGAGCTGGAAGGGGTGGCCGCTGATGAAAGTGGGGAGCATTTTTTTGATGCTCGAGAAGCTCACAGTGATGAAAATCCATCTGAAAGTGAACTAATGGAAAGGAAGGAGGAAGAGGATGTGCAAAGACGGATCTCAGGTGAGTATATTTCATTCGCTCATTGAATGATAGTCTGTCCAGTTTCAGTATTAGAGACTTCCCCTTTTCTTACATGGTATAGGACATTTAAAGTTAACTCTCAGACCCTGACAGTCCTTTTAGCCCTGAAAAGGGCTGTGCAAACATGTACCTAATGAATCCTCTATTTTATGAAAGGAGAAGCTGAAATACTGTGGGGTTAATACACTGTGACAGACTGTAATTATGGAGGCACCAGGCACAATGCAAGCTCTTGATTGCGGTTGTCACAGGATCACTTTATCTCTCAGCTGACTGTTGGGACCTGTAGGGAGAACATTTTCCCTGAAGGAAAGCGCTTCCATAGTCTGTACACACAGAGTCCCCATGACTCCTGCTATTTTGTAGGTACTGTCTTGGCTTCTCCTGATCAAGCCTCAGAAAAGAAACTGAAGAGTTTAGCTTTGCACTGTAATTATCTCCTGCGACCTTACCCCAGTCTGAAGCTCTTCAAAGATTATTATTTTTGTTATTTCTATGATTTTTACTACATATGGTATATTTGGCAGTTGCCTGAGTAGCATCTCAAAGTATATCTATTGTAGCCCTCAAGAAGGTTGTAGAGCTTTTAACTCAACAGATAACTAACTCTAAGACAGCAGCTGTGAGCACTTTCATGGGACTTTGCATGCTTTGTGTTTGGAAAGTCCTGTGATTTTGATCAGCTGACGTGGTGGCACACCACTAAATTTAGTAGACAAGTTGAGGTTTATCTCATGTGCATGTTACAGTAGATGTAGGTACTAGAAGGTGGATTCTTTATGACTGTTAGTCTTGAAATTTCTCATACATAAATATGTTTTTACTTGAAAATTGGATTCTATCAATTTGAATAAGCCAATTTTTGACTGTCTGAATGCTGCCTTCCAACTACATATCGAAAATAATTTTTCTTTCCCTGAATTACTGAGACATTTTAAATTATTAAAACTGAGCCAACAACTTGAAGCATCTAATTTGTTTGTCACCTCTTACGCTGTTTACTTTCTTAACTGTGCAGGAACATCAAAATTAGATTGACCTGTTTTTAGTCAGTTCTGACTCCACATGCTAGCTTGGCTGTAATACTGTAGAAAAATTATTTAATATAATCCTATTGCTAAGTGCAGGTTGTGAAAGCATTTCTATCTATAATTGCTTTATCTTTTAACATATCATCAGCAAGCTAAACTTTAAAGCTAACCCATCTAAAAGCATCCTCAGTACCATAGTTAGTTAAGCGGAGGTTAGAAATCTAGCAGTCTGCTGGGTACCATCAGTGTAAGTGCACGTTTTTCAGATGTTATAATGGAAACACAGATTTTGGAAAACAGGAAGGTAGGTGATTAGCTCATCTAATTGTGTAATTCTCAAACTGCAGTTCCGAAACCAGCCATGATCTCTGAAGCCTAATTCAGAACCAAACTAGTCTGGTCTGATATAATCACTATTCTGTATAGTGTTCACAAATGCTTTTTCTTACCCATTTTAAAATGTCTCAGGAGATCTGGACCTCTCACCACTTATCTTCCTTAAAGTCTGCTTAAACTGTCTACAGTTCAGTGGTTCTTGGTGATTATTGAGCTGGAGGTGTTAGTAAAAAGCTGTTCTCTTAACAGGAAGTTATTTGATCCTTGATGGATATGGAACAGTGCAGGAGAGCTCCACAGATGAGGAGGTATCATCTCTAGTTCTCCAGTGCACTGCAGGTGGCCGCACCTCTTTGGACTCTTCACGGCAGCAGCCACTTTCCCCACGGGACACCCAGTCGGATGGAGGAAGCTCCCCGTTTGCTGAGGAGATGATGGCTTCACGCTGGGGGGGAGTGGAAGAGTCCTGCTCTTTTGTAGCAAGCCCTCACTTCTCTATAGAGTCACGTGTGCAGATGATGCAGTATATTCAGAAGATAGAGGATGACCTTGGAAAGTTAAAGGTACGCTAAATTTCTATTTGCAGTATCAGGATTTTCATGTGCCTTCCCTTTCATTTCGGAAAAGAGCTTGAAAATCATTTTGAGGGGGAAGAAGGCAGCCATGCCTAGTTTTTTGTCTTTGGCTCTTACCTCTGGAAGCTTTTGAAGCAGAAATTTGGTGCTGTTTTGCTTGCATTGAGCTGTGGGTTATGAGAGGCAAGTAGTTCCGCTAGAGCTAGCGGGTATGTATATTGCTATGATTTCAATTCAGAGAGGTTCCTGATAGGACAAAACTCGTGCAAGTCTGCAGCAGTGGAGTTTTGAAGGCGCCACTGGCCTAAGGAATATGAATTCCTGACATAAAATGACTTACTGAAGCTGTTGCATACTGCTGCTGATGTCAAATGAAGATGCTAAGTTGCAGTAGACCAATAATAAGGTTTTCAGGCTCACTATATTCAAAGTGATGTTTTTGTATGTGATGGGGATTTTTTTATGCGTAATAGCCATTGCTGTAGAAGTGTTGTAGCGTCTCGATGTACAAGTCATACCAAGATGTTAAGTCAGTAGCCAGCCTTTAATTTAACTGAAGTCTGAAAAGTGGAGTATTGCATGCAAGTGGAAGACCTGATGAAGGTGCCGATAAAGGAGTTGAGATCCACTGTGGGTCACTGTGCAACAGGAGTGTTTTCAGTCCACTCACCAGTAGTAAAACTTCTCTTTTCCTGTTTGAAGCCCTCTTTGTTCACTTGCTAATTAAAGAGCCACTTGAGTTTTGGGGTTGTTTTTGTTTTGTAGGAGGTTGAGGAAGACTACACCATTCTCCGACGCCAAGGGCTGGCTGGATCAGCCTCTACAGGAGAGCACTCAGGTAAGCAACCAGACTGTCTATAATTGGTAGCATATACCACATTAGCTTCAGACATTAAACAAAGAGCACAAAGCCAATTATTAATGTTTCTCACATGCACACAAAAGGTTTCACCTACTTCAGCAGCTCTCGCAGAGCTGAGACCGTGCTGATTCCGGGAAAGGTCAGTTGAATCCATCGAGACTCACACATGCAGAGGAGCTTGTTCCTTCCTCTGAAAAGGTTGCTCACAAGCTGTCTCACTCATACCTGCCAAAGACCTACATCTCAGGATGTACAACTTCTCTTTCAAAGGAGGCTAGATTGATGTAAAGTCCCAAAGGAAGATTGTTTGAGCATGTAAAATGAGTACAGTCTGTCTTCTCTTTCTCTGGAGTGTCTCTGGTGCTGTGTAAAGTGGTTGCCATGGGTCCCCTTAAATTGGCCTTAGGCATCTTAGAGATGTAATTGCTGGAATTAACTAACAAAGGTCTTAAGGTTAAATGGGTGCGCTGTTTCTCATATAACGCGCTTTCTCTGCTAGTACTAATGTTCAGAAATGTTAGGCATTCTTCTCTCATTGCACTCCCTCTCTTTCTCACCATCCGTTTTTTTTCTTCTTTTTTTTCTTCTTCCTTCAGACAAAAGCTAGTCATGTTTTCAGGAGTGGCTGAAGATTGCATGAAGAGTATCAGGACACGGTACCCACTGTCTTCCTTGTGGACTTTGAGACAAGAGGGTTTGGACCATCCAAACATGAACCATACTCTAGCAAAGTGGGCACGGGGTGCTTTTCCTGTGGGGCATCTGCACTATCTTGTCAGTGAGGGAGCCTATTCTATTCTGCTCCTCTCCTTGCTACCAGAAATTCATTTTTCAGAACAGAAAAACCAAACCAAATGTACAGAGCTTTGGGTGTAGGATATAAAAATGTATTTAGACATTTAAAAAAAAAAATCAATGTATTTATTTGACTTCATTCCGTGTATCAAAAGCACATTTTAATTTTTTAATCTGCCTTTTTTTGTTCTATTTTAATTGGGTAGTGACAGTTCTAGCCCTCTGCATATAGTACACCCTGCCTGCCACTGCTCCTGAACCAAAGGTCAGGTCTGAGGGGAGAGGGTGTGCCTATGTGCAAGTGTATCTTTACTTCACTGGACTGGACTCTGCACTCCCTGCTGGCAATCAAACTGCCATGCGAAGAGCTACTTACGAAGGTGTTAGGATGACTTCTGGCTGGAACTATCTGTATTCAACAATTGCATGGGAACCGCTCGTGTCACCACATGTGTAACAAGAATTTTCCATGCACTAAATAGCCAGGCACTTGAGATGGGCAAATTTTCTTTTTCCCCTCTCCCATTAGGGGTCTCCTTCGTTGACATGCAAGATTAGAGTGGGAGAGGAGAAAGGTAGGTTTAATTTTTTTCTTGACTTTGTTGGCTTTGATCATTGTCTCCTTTGTAAAGTGATAAAAATACTTGGACCTGCAGCACTTTCGTAACTTCTCTGGATCAAAAAGAAAAAAAATGCAAACCCAGAAGTGTTTCAAAGATGTGGGGCAGATCTGCCCCTGATCCACTACTGAATGAATAAGGGCTGCCATTTGAGTTAGCCACAGGTACTGCTGATTATAGGGCCAGTAAGTTTTAGTACCTGAAAGTATGTCTTGCTGAGGGCTTGGGGTGGGTTTGGGGTTTTTTTGGGGGGTGGGCTTGGGTTGGTTTTTGGTTGGTTTTTTTTTAATATAAAAAAACCTGGTTTGTGCCAGTGTGTTCTTACTGCAACAGAGATGTGCAAAACAAAGCTGAAACAGCTCTCTAGTACTTCCTTAGGCCTGTTCTAATGGGTTTTGCTGTTGGAATTCCTTCCAGTCTGGGAACAAGATGGTAAATATCAGGCTGCCAGCAAAGGTGATGTGGGACAGCCTAACCTGGCTGTGCCTCGGCTCTGAAGTTGGTCCTAGGGTGGGCAGTTCCTGCTTGGCATAGGGTGGTTGTAGTTGTCCCCACTATCACAGACACCGTGAATAGGACTGCTAGTGGGAAGTGTGTAAGGCAGTCTCTTTTGCACCCTCTTCCCAAGTCTTAAACTAGTTAACAAACCCAAACTGAACAGCATGCCAGACCTGTAAATAGCATTAACATGTCAGAACTGCTATAGCATTGTTTGCATCACTGCGTGCATCGTGAAGTGCTGAGATTCTGTCTTTGGTCAGCATAAAGATCATACTCCTTGCTCCTTTAAAACAAATGTTTTCTCTTTAGCTGCTGGCAAGAAATCAGATCTGTCCTTTGTCTACTCATGTAGGAAAAAACCGGGTCTTGTTCTTCCCATTAGACGTATGCAAGGAATAAGTTCTTGTAAAGACTGACAGAGTTTGAGCAGAGATGATCTTGGGCCTGATGTGGAAGTTGGAGCCATGAACCCTCGTAGAGTAGGGAGGAGTTTCTCCTGTTTTAAGAGCCAATTGCACAAGGTATCAGTTTTCACCAGCGGAGCATTACGCTGCCAACACAAGCCAAAGTGTTCTCTCCCAGGCTGGCAGGAACTTACTCTTCCTTGGGACCCACCAAGGCCTGTCCTGTTGCACCTGTATGAGCATACCGTCAGTATTAGCTGAGCACTTCCATTCTTATGTGGGTGGGATCTCCCTCCCCTCCTCACCTTCAGCCATACGGTTCCTTTGGTTGTAAACATCTAGACTTCCCCTGATAAACCCTGAAACTAGAATGCTGCCTCATGCTGATATGGCATCTTGTACTTGATCCTGCCAGAAAGAGAACTGGGCTATAGCCAGCGTTGGTGTTTAAGGCCCTTTCTCCCTCCCAGCCCCCCTTCATCAGTTGGCGTGATGCTTGCCTGGGTCTATACACTCCAGAAACGGGAGCAGTTACTATGACCGTAGCTGTCTAAAAGCTTTCCAGCAGGCTTCCATGGTTGATTTATAATTACCACTGAACTGTTAGAGAGAGCTTAGTCTGGCTTTCCAAGAGTATGCTGGAAGACTAGGGAAGGTGGGACCTGTGAAGCCCTGGTGGCTTAATACTTCCCTGTGGCTGAAGACAAAATCCTTGGTTCTCGGGTTTTCTCCAAGTTGCATGAATTTCAAGGTTCATGGTGAGCAATGTATTGCATGAGAAGCATGTAGCTGTTCAGATGGGCCACAGGGGAGCAATCCACCCATGCTGCCTCTGAGGTTTTCACCTTTGCATAAGCATTTTGTAGCATCATCCACCACTATATTGTTTCATCTCTCATAGGTATAGTAGCAGTGAAAAAGCTGGGAATGCAGAGTATTTATGCTGCCATGTCATCCTTACATTGTTGCCTCCAGAGGTGCTGGAGTGGAATTTTCCCCACCATCCCCTAATGCTACCTTGGACACAATCGACTGGGAGGCCAGGTGCAGTTCTGTCCCTGTCAGCTCTCAAGATGTATAAGGGGAAACATCCACACTTTGTGCCAGGCTCACAATGATGACAGAGGAGCCTTTGTGCTAGATGAAATGGACAGTCTGCAGAGCAGGAGATTGCAGAGAGCTTTAAGGAATGTTAGAGAAGACCAACCCATTTGAACCCAGTTTTATGGGCAATATAAATGACACGCTGTGCTCTGTCCTGTTTATTTTTTCGTTTCAGCTGGCCTTCTTATGCTACATTGATCGGCCTCGCAAATAGGGCATTACTTCTCTAGACAAATGATGGTGGGGGTCAGGGATCCGTTATCTTCTGAGAGCAGTAACCTGAAATAATGGGCAGTCCTTTTTCCTCTCTAGCACATCTACTGTATAGCAGACATCAGGCCATGTCTTGCTGTGTGGAAGGAGCTGGAACTCAAATGCACTATGCAGGATTCTCATTTTTTTTTTCTCCCCCTTTAAGCCATAAGACTACCCTTTCTAAAATTCCAGTTTGCAGTGTAAGGAAGCATTTTAATTTGCCCCTGGTTGGTGGATGGTTGATTGTACATTCCCTTATTGAAACTGGATAGCAGAGCAGGGCAATGTTCTCTTGGTTTGTTTGCCCCAGCCCTTCCCAATGTTTTGGGGTTTTTTTCTTCCCCAAATACAAGATGAGCAAGGGTTTCTTATCTTGGGAACAAAGACAAAGTATAGCAACCATTCTTGCATATCCTTCTGAGAAGTGTTTTCTGCTGTTACGGGATGTAGTTCGCGGACAAGCAAAAAGATCAGATGGGTACTTTCTGGAATGGGCAATTTCCTTCTCCTGTAGAAGGGTAGAAGAGCAAATGTGTTTGATCACTCTGGTTTCTTGAATGAACGTACCTTGTCTGTAGGGAGGGGAGATTCCTTTCACGTCCTGTAGGTGGGATCAGAAAGAAGGATGAGGAACGTAAACCTCAAGAGCTAAGAAGTCTAGATGGTTTTGGTCAGCTTTTAGACAGCACTATGCCTATTTCCAGTGTTTTCATAAAACGTAGATACTCTGATTTATAGGTACTGTCCCTGTTATTAGAAGACGGGTCTGATGCTTCAGCAGGTGACCCTTGATTTTGATCTCAGTGCTTGATGGTATCTGGTATTGTTTTCTCCCTGTGTTCCCCAAAGAAATCCCTTAATTCCCTCCCCCTCAGGTGCCAACTGACAAGCAGATGTACTGCAAAAGGGATACTGCAGCCAAAACACTGCTGTTTTATTTTGAATTAAGTCTTGTGGAGCTCTCTTCATACTAGAATATTTTTATTTTCTTTGTACAACATACAATCATGTACTCTTAACAGAGATTTACTTTAAAGAGAAGAAAAAAATCTGGAAGTATTCTTTAAAAAATACACGAAAATCTTTATTAATAATCCTGTATTTTTACTGATCATGTTTGAATGTCTAAAAAGACTTTATTGTTCTAATTATCCAGATGTATGTTTGTAAAATAGCTCTTTTATGACTTAGCTGATAAGGTTGTATGTTTCTGGAATTAAATATTGGTCACTTAAAAAAAAATCTGTTTTCAGGATCTGGGAAATAGAAAATTTAAGCGTTTCAAGTATCATTAAATAAGCTTAAAGGAAGTAAGTTTTGTCTGCTGGATTTTTTGGTTGGGTTTTTTTTTTTTTTTTGCTTTGCTTTAATTGCCTCAAGTGTTTGGCAGGACAAACTGTCTTGATTGGCAAAGGAAGCTTTCATTTGGTACAAGTGACCTTTCAGAATCTGTTGTTGCTGTTGCAAGTGTGGGTCCCCCAGTTCTCCCAGTTACCGCAGTTCTTGTTGATCAGCTGCTGTTCCTTGAGGAGGGAGCGAGAGCCTCCTGCCAGCAGCAGTGGAGATGCTCTGCTGTGGGCACTGCCTGTGCCCAGCTGAGTGGCAAAGTGAGCGAAAATGTTGCTGTTGTTGTTTGGTCGAGGTAGAAGGGTCCTGTATTTCCAGGCACGGTGTCCCCTCCTGCTGTGCTGTCCCCTACTAGTTTGAGAGGGAGTGTCTGGGCCGTGTGAGCAACTTTAGTTCTAGTTGATGAGTTCACTCTAACCACCTGTATCTCGTCCCCACCCTAACCTCGTGAATAAACAGTGCAAGAAATTGATGCTTTGGACTCGGCGGTCTCTGCTTAAGGAGCTGCTTCTAGCAATGTATTTCATTCTGTGTGTCTTCTCCGAAGCTCTGTGCCCAAGATGGTCCTTTAAAAAAGAAAAACATAGGGGGAGGGGAAAAAAAATAATTTACTGGATCTCCAGAGATTTTACTCAAGTCTTAAAAATTCTGACACGGAAGGTACCAGGTTCAGATTCTTCACCTTGACCAAATTTCTGCTGGTCAGAGTGGGTCAGTGAGTAACTAGTCTTATTTTGAAGTCGAATGTGCCTCATGAAAGAATTGAAGTTCCAGATCGGTAAGTAATCAATGTTTATGCACCCCTCACACCCTGGACTTGTACTTCTTTGCTTCTCTGTTTTGGTCTCAACAGCAGTCTTACGTGAAGGCTGTAATCAAACAGGGGTATCTGTATATGCCATATAATATAATGAGTATCATGCTAAACCAGGGCAAAAGAAAGCTCACAATATAAAATAAGAGCAGAAGAGTGCTTGTTTGGGAGCTGCCTTTTACAGGATGGTGGTGTCTGGTTCCTTGCCGAATGCAGCCTTTGTTGTACAGGGAAGAACGTCCCTACGTCTTCCCTGTGGTGTTCACCAGTAAGGAGGAATTGGCACAAAACATCAACTACAAGAAAACAAACAAATCTGCGACTTGACCTAAGCGGAGAATACTTCAGAATGTTCCCCACAGTAAGTGATGCATTGGTTGTGTTTTGCACAGCTTGTAGTGCAGCTGTGGCTGTTCTGTTTGTTTCTGCAATTGCTAGTTGTGATTAGAAGTGGAATTTTGCCCTTTAGAGTGAATTTCCTACTTGGGTGCAACACCCGCTATTGCATTCACTGGAGTGCTTTTTGTTTGCTGATACTTCACTCTGTGTCACTAATAGCAGTTTAATGAACGCTTTAAAAAGTCCAACATAGCTGTCACCATTCATGCTTTGGCTCATCTGATCATGTTTGGCAATTAAATCTGAGCAGTGAGTTTTGCTGTCTATTTCAAGTCAGTTTTGTGTTGCTGTGCTCCAGCACTTTACCTGCTGTAGGGGCTGCTTTGAAGTTTCTAGCATTGTAGTTTTAAATCCAACCAGAACCATGATCCAATGAAATGAAATAAGTTGATTTGATTAACTTAGAAGCTTATTCATATTTTTAAAATGGAGTCAGTTTTGACCGTTAGCAACTGTTGGTATGTAGCCTTTCAACATGATACTACAGCTTAGTCTCTCGCAATTTTTTATCGTTTAAGTCTTGCTGGACTAAATTTCCCCCTGATGCGTAACTGCAAGCATTTGCTGTTCAACTAAAAGGCTGCAGCTTTATATCAAATGTTAGCCAGTGTCCGTTGGGCTTCAATGATAGTTTGCTTGTGTTCTGTAAAGTGACTCTTTTTCCTTATATATGTTTTTCGGTTTTAAGCTTTATACCTTTGAGTAAGTTTGGTTTCTTCCAGCAAGTTCTTTTTGAGCCTGCCTTCTCTGGAGTGTTCCCAAAGATGGTGCGTATGTGTGAAGTGAGGTGTGCAGCAGAACAAGACACTTGTTTTTCCTCTCTAGGCTGCTCTGTTTTACCAAGTTAAGAGTTTCTGGAAGATGAAACTTCACCCCTGTGCTTGGCAGCCCGTGCCTCCTCTTCACAAGATGTGGGATAGGGTGCCTTTGGGGACAGTCACATAACAGAAGCTGTATTATACTGCTTTGCGTATCAGTGCATGGGAGCACTTGAGACTTTTCATTTCCATTCTTTTGCTGGATATTTTTCCCTCCACTAGGATCAAACAGAAATTTGAAAGAGAAATGAAATTGAAACTTGCTGTTGAGGGAACTTGCAAAAATTTTAATAGGGAACATCTGTGCTAGGAGTTTTGTGCCAAGGCCTCTGTTTTGTTGTGTTATCTGCAGAGGATGCTTTACCTGAATCCCAGTCATTTAGTGATATTCCTGTCTTTGGCTTTTGACTTCCCTGAAAAGTGATGCAGTCATATTTCTGATCGACAAGCTGATAAAAATAAATGAATAAGAAACAAGCACCAAAACAGAACACAAACTAAATCAGGTATATTTCTGAAGGTTGTCCCCTCTTTTTTTTACTCTTTTTTATTCCCCTTCTGTAGTATGTGTGTGAAGCTCTTTGAGAGATGACTTTATTATAATTGGTAATCTGAGCTCTGTTATGCTTTCCTAATGATGCTGTTTGTGTTTTGCCTATTTAAATGTTATTTTATATATTCCCTTTACTGTGCTGCTGTAAATAAATGATTCTAAATAAACAGCTCAGAAAAAGCTGAGCTTTGTGTCTTCTCCTGCAGCCTGTGCCACTGAATCCCAGCCAGGGATGGGAGAGAACCGCACTGCATCGTTTAGGGCTCTTTCACATATGTGATCATGGAATTAATCTCCCCTTGCTGCCTGCCGTAGATAGGGAAGGAAGACACAAGAGAGGATTCAGAGAGTCTTATTTCGGATGGGTATGTGCCATTTCTGGGTTTTGTTATTTGAAGTGTTGTGGTCATGCAGCATAGCTCCCAAAAACATTGGCATGTTTGGTAATAGTTGTCCATGGATATATCTTCTGTGGTAATGCCTGACAGTTCTAGCTCAGACTGAGGTCTTCACTGTGCTACAAACTTTTCAAGACCAATTTCTGGGCCAGAGAGCTTGGAGTCTTAAGTGAAGTTGCAGCATGTGTTGGGATCCTGAGATGCAAGCAGTGCTGACTTTGTAATGCATCTCCTGTGCCATTCGCCTCCCAGTCTTTCTTGTGAAGTGTCTTTCCTAGGCTTTACCTAGGTCTAGGGGTTTTCGCCTAGAGGTATTTGCCACTGTTGCTTGCACACTCAGTGATCCCAGGGTCTTTTTGAGCAATTAGGATGACAGTTCTGTCCACCCCCCCGAAATGGTAAAAGATGACTATTTATTCTGTTTTGTTCCAGGAAACATCTTTTGGCAAGGGTGGCCTTGGTATTTGCTGAGAATGTCTATAAATTACCTTTTCTTTTTATCAACTAGTCACTGCATTTTAGATTATTGTTTTTCTTCTCCCAAAATATTTGTGAAGGTTGGTGTAAAATGGAAGTTGTCCTGTCCTTGGCACGTATTCTTTGCCAGTTGGTCTGATTATCTTGAGGGTGAATGTATTGCCAGGGAAATGGGCTCGGGCAGGGCACAGCTGACACAAAATGAAAGTTTGGATGTGTTTGCTTTAAGTGTGATCCAACATGCAGACAGTAAACACACGAGTGTCATGCCAAAGCACGGGACTGATACTTAGCATATGTCTGTGTTAAGATGTTGGCTTAAAAAGTCTTCAAAACTTTTTAGACACCTGCTCTTTAAAAAGGAGGGCCAGGGTAGCTTCTGAAGGGGAGGCTTAGGCAGCCAGAAGTTCTAATAGAACTTTCAGTTCTACACTGGAAATGTTGGAGCAGCGCTGCCCAGGCAGCGTGAGATGGAACAAGGCAGGAAGATACGGCTGCTGCTGTGTGAGAGACTGCAGAGCTGGAAGTGTTGCAAATTGGTTTCCAGCCCCATTAACTGATTTGATCACTTCTTGGAAAATATTTCTGGGAGAAGTGTGTTCCTTGCTTGAGATGACTGTGCAGATCCCTCCTGCGTTTCTCCATAGCACAAACCAAAAAAAAACCAGACGGGGCTTCCTCCTTCAGTCAGGGAGCATCTATTTCTCCCCTTCCTTGCCAGATGGGAGTTTACAGCTGCAAATCATCAGCTGGGCTTTTGGCAGAATAAAATGCCCAAAATATCTCTGCCACTTTCTTGTACCAGTTTGTTTGTTTCCAGATGTCTGCAGCTTATTTAGCGTGAAGTATTTTCCCTGATCAATATTTTAACCTTCTTGTTGATATTTACTTAGTGCTGCTGAATAAACTGTATTAAGTGGAGCTCCATGGATGGGAGAGTAAATCTACATTTCTATCAGCTCTCTGGGGGTTTTGCAATAATTCATATTATCTGAGGTTATTGTTATACTCTGATATTAATGAGCACATCCTCCTCCTGTCTCTTGAAGCTTCAATTCAGGTCCCACTTCTGGTGCTAAAACAACATCTCAGTTCTGAATTAGCATGGAAAGGAGAAAGTTTTGTGTTTGCCTCTTGTCGGCTCCAGTTTGAAAGAATGCTTTCTCTTCAGTTCTATAAAGTCGTGTTTGATATAACTTCATCTGTTTCCCTTTGACCTTTGTGATGAGAGGGAAATTAAGCCCTTCTGTGGGTCTTCATTGCATTTTGAAATCCTGCTGGAGGTTTCTGCTCCTTCTTCTACCATCTTCTTTTAAACCTCTGAAGTCTAATTAGACAGCACTGAGCAGAAGAGGTGCTCTCCCTTTTCTCCAGCAGTTCTGGTGTTTGTTTACTATTCAACACAAGAACTTGATTATAGAACTGCCTGTTCTGTGTTCTGCTGTGCATGCCCTTTACGTAGCGTTTCACCTCCAAATCCTGACTTTTTTTAGCTTTTTTTTTTTTTTTTTTGTAATTTCTGTCCTGGAAGAAACATGTTCTCAATGTTTTGAAAGCCCCTCTGACCCATTCATCATCATCATTTTAGCGAATGCATGCAGTAGAAGTCAAATAGCCTCAATTGTATCTTATATTGAAGTCATTTTTTTTTTTTTTCCTCTGCAATTTCTTTATTCTGCTATAATAAAACTACCCCTGTCACTGCTGAGCTATTTCTCATCTGTCTCTCTCTATAAGATGGGCTCTGCTTCTAGTTGGGAACTGGCAAAAAGAAAATGCTTATGTGAGGTAGGACACCATCAGTCCACCTTAGAAACAAAAACAAACCAAAAAAACCCACAAAAAAGTATTTCTTCCATGCTGCGGATGCTGTTGCAGGTGGCGGCTGCAGCGCACCTGGCGTGGCAGGGACGGTGGGTACCTCCCGTCAGTCACGTGCGTGGGAGCGCTGGGGGTAGCTCAGCCAGGGTTAGCAAGGGAGCAGGGAAAGGCTCCGCTTGGCTCCTCTTCCTTCTCGGTAGACGCCACCCTCCAACGGCACATGTGCCTGCGCCAACGTCTGCACCGGGAGCGTGTGCTGGGGTGGCTGCCTTGCTTCAGCTGCTCCGCTGGGATCTGCTCTGTACTTGGAATCTGCTCAGGAGACCTGGCGGCTGGGTTCTCAGCAGGTCTAAACCTTTCTGCTCAGGTGACCGTGCTGATGCACGCCATCCCAGGCCTGAGCCTTGCTCCTACCTGCTTTACTTTAATTCTTCATAGAAGTCTTAATGCTGGAAAGTATCGTGCACTGTGCCGATGGGAAATACTGGAATGGGATGCTCGGAGGCCAACTCAGGACAACATTTGCTGGCTCGAGGCAGCTTGGTGCACGGACCGGCCGCCCCTGAGGCAAGCGGGCCCGGGGCACCTACAGTTCCTTCAGAAACTGGCGAGAGAAAAGGTGGCTCTGCACCCCTGGACGCTCGTTCCCTGAAGACCAGAGGCTTTATAAATCGGTGGAGATTTAAGGGCAGCAGAGTGAGTCACGGAGAGAGCAGAGGCTCCAGGGCTGGAGTTCCCTGAACCCACTGCGAAGATGGGGAAGGTGCCGTGTCTCTCTGGGCTTCGGGGGTTGTGTCAGTCCATGTCAGAGCCTGGAGCAGCTAAACCAGCATCTCCTCCTCTCCGGGCTGCGTTCCTGTGCCTTGGGAACAGGATGCTGATGGGATCTCTGAAGTCAGTTTCATTCTTCATTACTTCCTTTCTTAATTATTTCTCACCTGAAAGTCTCTTAATCTTTTGCTTTCACTGCATTTCAAAGAGAGATGTTTTTTGTGGGGTGTGGTGTTTTTTTTGTGTGTGTGTGTTCTTTTTTTTGCCTTGCTTTTTAAATGACTGCTTTTATTTTTCTTTGATGCGTGAATAGAATACATACAGGAGAAAACATCCTTTGATGGCAGTAATTACAAGGAAGAGAACACCAAAAAGCAAGGAAAACTAAGATGCAAGTGAAGATAAACACTGCAAATAATCAGTGCAATATTTATTATTGTCTGAGGAAGATAGATCTCCTTGCGAAAGCGCAGGGCTGTGGATGAAGGTGGTCTGGGTTTAGTTCTGAGATTTGCTCTGCCAGCCCGACCTTACTGAAACCGTGTCGCTGCTCCAGCCTCCTGTCTCCCTCTAAAGCGCCAGGGCACCGCACGTCGTCTTTGAACCTGATTTACATGCTGTGATCTCCCAGGATTGTCTCACCTTGTGCACAGCACCTGAGAAGGGTATGCAATCAATCTCCTCTGGAAGCGTTAGGCCCTAACTACATACATATATATGTACATATTTATGAGATTAAATGGCAGTTAAAGGAATGGGTTGCTTTCAGAATTGGAGATAAGCGGGAACGCAGGGATGGAGGCTGTTAATAGGTAAGATATGGTCTAGAAAGGACCGAGTGCCTGGCTGTTGGTTGGAGCCTAACCAGGAGTTCTGGTGAGCGGGGGTGTATCACCGCGTTTCAAGCAGAAACGGTCACTGTGGCTGTGGCCGTGGCCGTTCAGCGGTTAGGAACGCCAGTGTGGCAGCGGGGCTCCCACATCCCGGGGAAACAGGCCTGTAAGGCAAGTCACCTCCCACCCAGAGCGCCTGGGAAGTCTGCGTTCCTGGCTGCAGAGCAATAAGCCAGCGGGATGCCGGTGGTGGCCCCCACGTTTCTTATTTCATGTAGCCTGGATCCTATGACCACGTCACACCTGCTCCGTGCCGTGCGCGATCCGGCAGGGGACCGTCCTCGCCCAGCGAAAAGCTTTGGACCTTCGTGTGCCTTGGGGGGCAGTTACACAACACAGGGTGTGCAGCAGCCTCTGCAAATGGGACTACTAGTGTCCCCCCGGATTTTGCATCAGAATCGCAGATGCCATTTCTGACTTTAGCTCTTTTAAATTCACACGCATTTTCTTTTGCATAAAAAAGAAAGCAAACTGTTCCACAAAATGTTCCTTATTTATCTAACTCATCCTACTAACTTCTTTGAGCCATCTAAATATATATATATAATGAGATGGGCTTTTTTTATGTAACTACCACAAGATACTTACTCCGCTAACCGGTTCCTTCAAAGCTGTTCTTATCTAGAATATTGTCTAATTTGGACGTGTTCTATTACCAATAGAAAGTTGTTACGAACCTTGAAGAAAAAATCTGGCGCATATAGAATAGATTTATTTTTTTTATTTTTCAATCAAATGAGAAATCTTGCCTTTTGCAAAGTCTTGTATCTCCAGAGATCTCTCAGTACTTCATGCATTTGACTGACTTTTTTTTTCTTTACAGTGGTACTGTTATTTACTCTTGTGCTGAAATACAGCCACCTATGAAGATAAATGTAGCAGTTGTTTAAATGATTCACGACTCGACTTCGCGTCAGTTTGAGATCAGAGCCCCTCTTAGTGCAACTGAGAGGGAAAAGATAATTTAATTGCTTAGATATATAATATGCCATGAGGTAAGCACTGTGATTACTGATGGTGGCTATTTCCCCCAGATGTTTGGATCTGCAGATGGATTATTCTACGGAACAAACAGCCTGTTGTTTGTGAAGATAGGGGTGGACTGATCCAGACGCATCACTGCAGGCTAGCTTACACCCTGCACGGGCACAGCTAGTAAAGCTGCTGCTGGGGAAGGCATGTTTTGGGCTGGATTGGGCTGGACCTGTGATAGCACAACCATCGTTTTCAGCTCCTGTTTTGGACAATGAACTTGTTTTCTAAGACTATCTGATTTCCCCCCCCCGCCCCTGCCCCATGTCTTGCTGACCTTGGGGAGCATCTGAGCAGTGACTCCCGGAGACAGAGGTTTCAAGGGCTGTCTGGTGCAGCGGGGACCAGTGCTCTGCCCTGAACACCCCACAGGGTCCTTTGTCCCTGGGACAGATGCTGCCTTTTTGGCTTTCTGAAGTATCAGTGTCTCTTCTCTGTCTTTCTCTGCCCCCAGTGCATGCGGGATCCCAGGCTCTCTGTAATCTCTGGATTTGTAGTCTTACAACAACAATAGTTCCTTCCACAAACACAATTTTCTAGGTCATCAAACTCCCTTGCTTTTGCAGGCAACTGTGTCACATAACCTCATTCATAAAATGACCAACGTCTATTTTAAAGCCAGTTGGATGGCTTCCCTCCCTCTCCTCTCCCCACGTAACACTTTGTATGAGAAGTCAGTTTCGAAACCTCTCTCATGGTTAGAATCCTTTTTATTTCCAAACCAAAACAGCTTTATTTGCAGACAGTTTCTACCCCATTTGTTCCCTTGCTGAATTATCTCAAGCACAAAGATCCCAAAAGGTTTTAAAGAAAACATAACTGTCTTGGAAAGTGGAGAGAGCAAATGAAGTTGGAAATAATCAAAATCCAGCGCGCTCTGCTCAAACTTTGTGGTGAGACTTGCGGCAGGAGAGACCGAGCTTTCCACAAGCAGGGGAAGAGGGAAGAAGCGGGGGGAAAGGGAGCAGGACCGAGCTTAGCCACGCTGTCCTTCATCGTGCAAGACTTCTAGGACAGGTCTGGTCCTGACAATATGGTGAGGGGGGCTGTGCACCGTGCTGGGCTGGAGCTGTGCCCACCACGGCTGAGGTGAAAGGAAGGTGTCGCGCTGCCCATCTGGGTCAGGCAGCACATCTGCCTTCTGCTTCCTAGGTCCCTGGTGGCCACAGACAGCTCTCGGGGCAGCTGTCCCCTCCGGATTGCTCGCTTTCAGGGAGCTCTCACCTGCTGTTGGTTGACGAGGGTGCTCTAACTTTCGTGATTCTGCCCCGATTTATACCGTGCCAGAGGATGGCTCATGGAGATTTTGAGGCGAAGGCTTTGTATTGGCTTTCCAGGTCTTAAGTTACCTTCTAAGAGTACAACAGCAAGGCTGAGGCTCCACTCATTGCACGAAGGGCTTAGGGCCGTGCAGGGATGTACCTGAGCTATGCAAAAGATGTCTAAAAGAAAGCAGCGTGGTTGCACCAGCGAAGCTCTCCAAAGGCAGGAGGTGGCAGGAGCCGAGGGGAGGATGCAGCATCTGGCAGGATCGTGCCTGCAAGGGGTGTGCAGAGGAAGCCCTGCCTACCTGTAAGAGGTAGGCTCTGGCTGTCTTCTACTTCTGGAGTTTGCACAGAGGCTGCTTTCGGTCCAAGAGCACTCCCAGCTCTGCCAGCCAAGCCTGCGTGTTCCTGTCGCCCAGAGCCCCGCTGCCACCTGCTCTGCGCAGACGCAGAGTGAGCAGAAAGCGTCGCTCCGTGCAGCACTGAGCTGTGGTCCACTTGTGAATCTGGACCTTGAGGGCCACAATCATAAGTTAAAAGCAAATGCAGCCCAGACATAGGGAAATGCTCCTCTATCCTGAGAATAATAAATGCTTGGAATGGCCTGTTGGGCAGGGTCACTGGTGCAAAGGCACAGGGATCCTTCACAAAGCAATTGACTGGTAGCTGTTGTCCTAAGGGAAATGATGTGTAAAAGGGATGAGCTCAAAGCATCCTGTGCCTGTTACCTATGTATCTTATGAGTAATTTGTCTCTGAAGCAGAGGCGGGGTTTTTTGGTTGTTTTTGGTGGGTTTTTTTTTCCCCTCCTGTGAAGCTGATTCTTTTCTTCCAGCTTATTTCTTCTCAGCAGGAGGGGAAGATGAATTTCTGTCAAATAATAGTTCATTGCTCCTAATGCAAGAGTCCAATTAATTGATGGTTTAAAAGCTTTGCTTTTCTCGCTATTAAAAACAAACAAACAGGAAAACAAAACTGCAGTGTGGGAGAGGGCTGGAGCAGTACAGCCCACAGGGACACCACAGCTCAGAAAACAGAGCGTCTGGTGCTGCATTTCTCAGCCTTGCACTATAAGACGGGTCCGGTTTGTCCCATTCCTGCCAGTTTCCTAGTGCTAGATGATGTCTTTTGCCCAGCATGCATTACTGTTCAGGGCACAAAGAGGAGATTAATATTTAATATGAAGATTTTTAGGAGCTGTATCTCACCCTGTGTCCTTCTTGGGCAGTGTAGATGGAGAGGACACAGGGGGAGAGTTGGGGCCCTGGCTAATAGCAGGGAGTCCCAAAGCAGTTAAGGATTTGGGATGTGAGGGGAGATGGCACAGCCTTTCCAAAAATCAAATGTCCCTCCCAGGAGCACTCAGTCTGGGCTTAGGGAAACTGGTCACCTTGGGAAGGCATAGTTCCAGTGCCCCACTGCTCCCTGCCCGCCCGCCCGCCCTCCTCGGTCCCCTGTGCTCCCTCCATCCTGACTCCTGCCCTCCCTCTATCCCCAGTCTCCTGCCACTCTGCCATGCTTCCCCTATCCATGCTCAAGCCCCTGCCTTCCCTCCATCCCCTGCTCCCTGCATCCCCGCATCCCCCCATCCCGCCCTTCCCTCCCGACTCCCTGCATCCCCGCATCGCGTTCTTCTCCCCCCGGCTCCCCGCACCCCCCCCATCCCGCCCTTCCCTCCCGGCTCCCCGCACCCCCCCATCCCGCCCTTCCCTCCTGCCTCCCGGCATCCCCCCCCCATCCCG
>JAVJGI010000039.1:628176-729477 GCA_035590275.1 Ibycter americanus | reverse complement strand
CGCCGCCTTTGTCTCTCCCAGGCGAGACAGCCTTTTCTCTCCGAGAAGACGTTCAGCAGCCACATCCCGGCTGGATGTGACTGCTGCAGTCAGCCGAGAGCGGAGACGAGGGTCTACGGCATCGGAGAGCGGGCGAGCATCCCCATGGAGTCGCTGGCACTCCTGTAGAGCTGCCAGCGGCTGCTCCCGCGACCGGTTCCTGGCTGCTAGGACGTGTGTGCTCACAGGTAGGAGGTGGATGGTAACTGCGCTCGGTGCTTTTCTGCTACGGCTTGCTCCAGTCCTCATCTGGCACAGGCTGGAAGCGTGCGCTCGGGAAGCGGTCTGCAGCGAGGCTCCCACCGTGCCAAAGCGTTTTTAAAACGTCTTGATGCAAGCCTGCTTTCGTATTTATGCATATTAGGGTGTGTATTTGAAGGGAACCATCTGGGTAGAGAAATAGATGGTAAGAGGCTGAACCTTTCCCCGTTGGTTTCCATTTCGGGGCTGGGCCTGAGCAGCAAAGCCAGAAGTTGGGAAAGTTGCTGTGTGGCTTTTCCTGGTTTGCAGGTGCCTCCTTCGCCGTGCCTGGCACGAACGAGTGCCCTGAGACCAGACACCGTGCCTGGGTGGTGGGGAAGGGGGAGCGGACACCTGTGCTGAGCAGAAAGAGGGCTTCAGAGGGGCAGCACGGCAGGCAAGAGTGCTGCCCCCCCTTAGATGGCCATTTTTCTTAACCCTTTGTGCGCTGGCGCCGGTGGGGATGGTGCCTCTGCTCTTGGCGGTCGGAACAGGACGCCTGAGGAAGGTGAACCCCAAAATGAAGGGCTGTGGGTAGGGGCAGGCCAGCGTGTCTCCCTGACTCCTGCCTGGGATATGGGGGGGAGGCAGCGGGGCTGATGAAGGCATCAACGGCTGCCTAAGGAGAGTCACCTGTGAGGGGCTGGCTCTGAGGGGGGGTTAGAGCAGCTGCCTGCAGCTCTGACACACGCACACAGGCAGCGCTGCTGCCGCCTGCAAGTTTCTTGCTGGAGATTTCTTTTGCAAGCTCTGCAAGGAAAATAAGCCAAGGAGTCATGTGGGCTGGCAAAGGCCTGAATACGTAGATGCCAAGGAGTGTGCAGCAGTCTGTGGGTGAATGGCGAATGATTTGAGGGAGCTGGTCTTCAGAGAGCTCCTCAAAGGAACGGCAAGGCAAGTATGTGCAGTGCTGCCTCCAAACTACCTGTTCCCAAAGCTAAAGCGCGTGAGGAAATCCCATCTCTGCTGCGCGTGTGCGTGTTCACGCTGATTTCTTTGCTTAATGGAAAAGCAGCGAGTGAACTTAACGCTCGCCCCGGCCTTGGGGAAGATCCTCAGCTAGACGCTGGCTGATGGCACGGGTTCTGCTGGGAAAGCATCCGACTGCAGCGCAGGATCTCTGCTCTCTGCCACGGCAGCTGCCTTGACCGTGTTGGTTTAGATTTCCCTTTCTCTGGGAGAAGCAGCTGGTTTTGCGCGTGTGATAGGGCCAGAGGAGACCAGGGAAAGGCCTTGGGCCCCTTCGGCTGGAAGAGAAGCTGGGTGGTTTTACTGGGTGCGCGTACAGAGTGGGTGATGCTTGAGCCTGCGTGGGTGAGTGGAAGGGTGGGCTTCCGTGTCGGTGGAGGGAGGAGGGAAAAGCAGGGGAGAGGAGGAGCATGGGGTGACACAAGTGATGAAGGACTGGGAAGGAGCAGATGTGTGCTTAGAACTGGACACCGCTGGGCCATACGGACAGATGAGGACTCCCTCGTCCCAGAAACTAGATTTTCTTTGGAGATGGTTTAAGCTTTATTCTGTACTCAGTCAGGACAAAGCATGTGCAGATGGTCGGTGTCTTGCCCCTTTTAAAGGCTTGCTGATGTGCCTGGGTTGTGGATATTGATTCTCACCGACTTTAGCTGGGGAGCTCTTCATGCACAGCACTTGTTAGGGTCAGCTTTTATTTATTTTTAATGCTTCTAGGCAGCCAGGCAGAAAGCGAGACAGAAGTTTTGCAAGTCTTCTCAGGAATGTTTTCTGCTCTGGGCAAGAGGCTTCTGAGGCAGCATGTACAAGGCTGAGGTAGCTGTTAATGCATGGAATCTCTTGCTGTGTGTGAATAGGAGGAACACACTGAAACTGAGGTCTAACAAGATGAGAGCAGCTTGAAGGGTGTCTCTTAGGCTTGGGGGAATGATATGGACAGATCAATGGGATATGAGCGATTCCACGGTGAAAGCTTTGTATGGGGATGGAAAACTTGGCTTTCAGCTTTGTACAGAAAAGAGACAGTGGTACTACTGCACAGTCGTGCCTGGCCACGGGAGACTACAAACTCCAGTTTCACGGGCTGTACGCTCTCAGGGGAACTATTAACACTGGTTGTGGGTTCTCTGACAAGAAAAGTGGGGGACTTGGAGAGATAAAAGAAGTTGTAAAACCTGTGAGGAGGTAATGGAGCAGTTTTAAGGAACCCCATAATAACTTTTCATCTGGTCTGTGGGATATGGCTTGGAAGGACAATTTGTGGTGTTAATATAACAGTGCTTTTCGTGGTGTTTGTTCTGGTGCCTGTGGAAGACTTAGTGTGCTACAGTAGATGGGGGTGGCAGTGGCAGTTACTTTTAATGAAAGCGGAGGAAAATGGAGTGAGGACCAGCTTGAACAGGGTCATTTCCACGTTAGTCAACAGTGAGCGGCTGCTGGGTAGAACAGACCTGGCAAGCTTCAAGCAGTTCAAAAGCTATCAAGGCAGTAAAACCAGAAATGTTTTATGTACCTTAAAATGCTCAACTAGTGTCAAGAGGAGCTAATGCAAGTAAGCGAGCGTGGGGCTCCCTGAGTACTTCTCAGCCATGCGTTTGCAGGTGCCTTGCAAGGCAGATGAGAAAGGAGGCTCAGCTGTGATTTACGCAGCTCCCCCCACCCCAGCTCCTCTCTGTGACTGTGCCAAATGAGGTGAGCTGGACACGGGACCTGTCAGCTGTAATGTCGTCCTTTGCTTTGTTTGCTCATTGCTCTGCCTCGGTGGGAGACCTTGCTGGGGCTGGAAAAAGTCTCCTTGTGTTCCTGGGAGCAGCACGGTGCAGGTGGCATCCAACACGGCTGAGCCACCGCAGGATGCTGAGATGCCTCCAAGGGCAGCAGCAGTGAACGGGGGCTCCCGGAGCCCCAGGAGCTGTGGGAAGCTGTGGCAGAGGGAAGAGTTGGCTGGGGGAAAAGTGGAGTCATTTCCCTGCACCAGGATGCTGAGGAAATCCCCATTTGTGGTAAATTAGCAGTGATTGAATTGTTTAGAGAGGAAGTAATGGACCAAAGGAAGAAACCTGGGTGTTGTAAATCAGTAGGACTGGGGACGGTGCATCCCAGGGCCCTGAGGTAAATAAAGTGTGAAGAGCAGCAGGTGTTCCCGTGAAGGGGAGGACTCCATCCTCACCGGCAGTCACTAAGGCAGGAACCCAAGCGGCCGGAGGGAACTGCCGGATACAGCAGGGGTGGTTTTGCCACGCGATTCCTTTCCAGAAGTCAGACCTGGGGAGGAGCTGGGATATCGGGCAGGTGAGTTTTGCTTCTGCGCTGTGCCGGCTGGCAGGGCCCAGTTATCGCTCCGGTGTTCGGATGGGTCAGACCACCGCAGCTTGGATGAAGAGGACGGGTGCGCGGCGGGGCAGCCTTCCTAGTGCTGCTTGCGGTTTGGAAGGCTGATAAAACAGGAACTGAAAATGTACCAACGGACCTAATTTATTTGGATTTTCCATTAGACTCACCCAAAAGAGACTAGTTTAGGAAATAAATAGCAGAATGTGGGCAATAAACAGCTGTAGGGTAAGGAGCAGAGTTCGGTGCTGGCTTTCCTAGTTAAGCGGTAGAAAATACCAGTGTAATGGAGGAGCGCTGATCGGCGCGCAGCTGGTGATTATGAGAAGGTTCCTCACACTGAGCCTGGGCTTATTTATTATCTTTAATGATTTGGAGGTGGAAATGGATCAGAGCTGGGTTAGAGTGAGCGAGCATGCCAACAGAAAGGGTGTGCTTTTGCTGCTCGTAATTTGGAAGAATTAAGAGACCAGGCTGCTGGATTTGAGCGTGCCGGTGTTTCGGCCACTATAGCAGCAGTCAGGGTGTAAATCAGGATTGTTACAAGCATG
Organism: Ibycter americanus; assembly: GCA_035590275.1. Classification (NCBI taxonomy): domain Eukaryota; kingdom Metazoa; phylum Chordata; class Aves; order Falconiformes; family Falconidae; genus Ibycter; species Ibycter americanus. The sequence continues at coordinate 725,347 of JAVJGI010000039.1, read as the reverse complement.
TGCAAAAGGAAGAACCTGAGCGGATCTTTCCCTAATGATGTAAGGGTGTTTCTGTGGGATTCTGCCAGGAGAACGTGAAGGGATGTGTGTGGTTTGTGCGTGCAGCTGACGAGGCCCCAGGGCTGTGTGGGCAAAGCTGCAGGTGATGGGGAGCCACAGGAGATGCTCTGGTCTGGCAGACGGCGCTCTGCATCTCGGGCGCTGCCGTGGTCCAGGGGCTCTGTGGAGAGCGGCGGTTGCTGTGACATAGCAGTGACAGTCGGCTCTTCCCAAAGCCTCTCGTGTCGGCTCAGGGATTCATTGCTGCTGAAGCCAGGGTTCTGCTCCGGCTGGAGCGGGGGCTCTGGGCATCCAGCTGGGCTGGCTGGCTTTAGGATGAATCAAAGGGAACTTTGCTGAGTCCAGGTGAGCTCCTTGACTGTCTGGTGGGACCTTCCCTGGGATTTTCCAAGGGGATAGATACCATGTCACTGATTTATCCGGGAAGAAGGAGCCAAGATGTAAGCTGTCCATCGATATGGGTGATTTCCTACCCAGACCTGCAGTGCCTCTTACCCAGAGACTTGGGAAGTGCTTGCGGTGCTGGAAGGGGAGCGTTACTGTGAAGTGCGGCGTTGGAAGAGGCTGTGGTCCCACAGTGGTGGGCGGGATGCAGAGAGCCTAGAGGGCTCCTGCTTCTGCTTGATTGCAAATCCCTGAGCCAGGTCTCAGTCAAGTGGCAGGGTAACTATTTGTTCTGACCATCCTTTGCATGGAAGCGGCTACATAACACAATACCCAAGCGGTGTCTCAGCTGAGCACCCGGTGAGCCATCCAGCACAAGGGGATTTTCATCTCTGCTGAAATCTCCCGGCTTAAAGTCTGCAGAATTTATTTGCATCCTTCATGAGGGAGAGAGCCAGGCATACGTTTTTTCCTTAGTCTCTCTGTTCTCCCCCCCCCTCCTTCCCCCTCCCCTTCCCCACTCGCTTTTCAGTTTGTTTATTTGGTTAGCTCAGCATCAGCACAATGATGTGGAAATAAAGCAAAGGAGCTTCATCCTGGCCTTATTGCATATGCATAAATGAGAGAAATAGATCATGCTGGCAATTCCTAGCTAGGCTACAGTTAATGGAAATTCTTCTGTGACCTTATAAACCCTGCTTTGCAAGGGTTTATAATGAGTCTGCAAAAATTCATTCTGGGCACAAACAAGTCATCTAAGGTCTTAGACCCTGTGAACACAAAGTAATAATAATACTAATTTCCCACCCACTCAGGCATGTACTCAGCTCCTTAAAGATTTTGCTATTTTTGAAAAAGCAGGTTTTTCCTTTCTGGGACTGTCACAATGTGTGTGTGTGTGTGTGTCTCGGGGGGAGGATGGCTGGTGAGCAGCTCTGTCTGTGCAGCGTCACGCCAGTTCCCCTGCATCGCCTCCCTTGGGAGAGCCACTGTGGGTCCTTCCCGTGGCTCTAGCTGGAGCGGTTTACGTCATTAACGTTGCAGACTGATGAACTGTGTGATCGCACCTCGGCTGTTTCAGCAGAAAGTCAGCTCTTTCCACATGATAGTGGCTCTGCACCCTCTCTCCCCTTCCTACACGGACATCTGAATCTGCTAGCAAAGACAGTCTGGGCCTGATAGGGAGGGGATGGATTGTTAAAAATCCCTGCAACGTTTTGTTCGGCCTTAACAATTTTTTATTTTTTTTTTTTAACTTTTTGCTGAAAACCAAAGAGTTTTTGGCTCAATAACAGAAGTTGACATTTTTCTGTAGTGTGTGTTGCATTTGGATGCTAAGGGTTTTTTTAATGGCTCTCTGGCACTGCTCGGGGACAGAAGAATTGCAGGGCTAGTTGTCACTGATGTTCGAGTCTGTAGTGGGATTCACGTTGGGTATCAGCCCTGTGCTTTCTCTTTCCAGACTGTGATGAAGCAGCAAATTGCTGTGCCTGATAGAGTTGCTCTTATGTGGCTCACCTCAGGTGAAGTGGCCAGACTGGGAAGTGACTGAGCCACGGGCAGAGCCTGGCTGCAAGCACATTAGTGCAGTATCGTACTGCTAGTGCACGGTCCGTTGAAACCAGTGCAAACTGTTACATGTACCAAAACTGCTTTTTTTCACCCAAAAAAGGTTGGTCAAAATACATCTTACTCTACCCGCGCTCATTGTTTGCCCTTGCTGTTTTCTTGTTTGGTCTTTGCTTATTTTCTGGTTTTGCTCCACCTTGTGTGTGATCTGGTAACATCTGGTGTTAAAAGATTGTGTGTGTGCACGGACAGCTTTGAAAGCAGGCTATCACATCTCTTTTTAGACTGAAAAATGTTTGGGGCATAGACTGTGCTAATGTTCACAGAGCATCTGGTCCTCTCCAGGTCTAATTCATCACTGTCTTGCAGTTTGCATTATTGTTCACACCAAGGGAAAGTGGGTGTGAAGCTGGAATAATAATGTTTCACACTTGCTTTGCATTGGTTTTGATATCCAACAGCATTTTAACCTATCAGAAAAGGCATAAAGACATTGAGTGGTTGGAAGCTGAAAACACAGCCTACAAATAACAAGTTAATGACCCTTTCTGAGAAAATGACCACTGTGCTCGATCCTGTATCCATGGCAAATTAAAATCAAGATGGGATTTTGAAGTTCTGACCTAAGTGTTGAAATCATCACACAGGAATTGGTGGGTGAGGGCAGCAGCAGAGCTCAGTGCAGTGGTTCACCCCAGCTTCAACTTTCTCGTGCTGTACAGATCTTCCGAAGGAACCTCCGGTGTGGCTGGGCAACAGTGATGTTTTCCTGAGTCTGCAGAGAGCCCTGAACAGTGTCTCTGTAGTGTAATACACCCTGCTCTTTTAAAAAGGGGCATGTGGGAATACATGTCGTGAGATGTCGGATGTCAACGTTGTAGTTTCTTTAACCAAACCTAGCAGCATAAACATGGAGAGAATTTAATGCCACAGGGTATGCCTAAAGTTTTGTGTCTGGGAGACAAAGCCTTGCGGTATTATGGTAGTTGGACTTTCCAAGGGTCTTTAAGGAGACATGTCTTTCAGCGATTTGGACTGGCATGCCTTTTGTTCTGTTCCTGCTGAGTGTTAAATAAGATTTAAGTCTCCTCAGTCACTATTTAGTTATTGAAGAACATCACAGCCAACACAAATGCAAACAGAACTGTCTGGATGTTTGTTTATGCAACAGATCATTAGAAAGTCTGTAGGAAAAAAAAATGTTCTGGTCTGTTAGATAATTAATCTGCATTTTAAGAATTGTCTAAAGACGTATTTGCAAGCTAGTCCATTGAGCTGCTTCTCATCTAGTCAATAATCCCATCTTTAATAGTCCCTAAGAATGTATTTCCATAATGTGCTGCGAACAGTTGAGAAATCTGCATCTTTTTTGACTTAAGATGTCAGTGCTTGCACATTTTCTATGACAAATTTTTTTCTGACTGTTGGTAAAAAATCCAGACGTATCAGCTTCCAACTGGTAGGGCTGGGGGTATGGAGAGAGAAAGCTTCTTGGAGCAAACCCCTGGGTCCAGATCCCTTCAAACGCTGGATGAGTTTGCAATTTCCATCTGGCATCGGATGCCAGTGCCGTGGCGTGAGTCTGCAGCGTGCTGGCAGCGTTGCCATATCGCAGCTCCATGGCAAGTGGGGCTTCGCCGGCTCTCGAAGGCTCCTCGTCCCACAGGCATCGGGGAGGCAGGAGCGTGTCTCCAGAAGGAGGGTCTGAGGTACATCTCGAGCCACACCTGACCCGGCGCTGTGTTGTAGGGGTAGCTCTGTCGGGAGGGGTGAGAAGTGCTGTAGTCCTTGTGTGGTGGATTTGTTCTGGCAGGAGCCCGGAGCGCAGAATCGCTGGCACTGCTTGGCTGTGATGGAGCTCGCTGGGCTCCCGGGAGCTGGCTGTGCCGCAGCGGCACAAAGCGCGGCTGGGGACCTGCGGCTGGGCGATGGATGCCCCGTTCCTGCCCAGCATCCTGACGGTGGGCAACTTCCATCACAGGCCGTGGACCAGGCTCTGGTTTTGGGGTGTCTGCAGCATAACCAGCTGCCCGGGTCATCTGAGCCAGGGTAGCCTGTGTTCTTTGCTGTGACAAGTGTGAGGGTTTGAGAAAGGGTGTGGAGTTCAGTCAAGTTATCTTGCGTTTAGAGTGGAAGAAGGGTAAATGTACAGACAGCTCTTGCAGCATGGCTGGCATGTGACAACTTACTAATCCACATTAAGGAGAGCAGGGAGTAAAGCCCACACTTGGGCAGAGGAGCTCCTGGGAGTCACCGCGTCAAGGTGAGAAGCTGGGGCTTAATTTCATAATCTTATCAATAACTAGCTGGCCTTGTGCTGTGTTGTGAATTCTCAGGAGCGTTAATGCTATCTTTGGCTGTCTAAGCAAAGAAATAATGAATACAAGTAGGAAGAGCATTGTGTGCAGTCATGGTATCTGTATCTTAAAAATGATGTTGGCAAACTGGTGAGAGATAAGAGAAGAGCTACAAGGATAATGTGAAGTCTGTAAAGCATGCTGGAGAGAGTAGCTGAAGCTCAATCTGTTTCTCTTAACAAAGAGAACGTTAAGGGGTGATTTGATTCTTGCAGTACTTAACCAGGGGAAGAGACTTCTTCTAGCCAAAGGTACGAAGGCCAGACGTGGTTCTGTGGCTGGATGCTCAAGATAGATAAATTCAGGTGAGAAAAAGGCATGTTTTATTTTTGTACAGCTTTATACTTAAGCACAGGAGCAAATTACCCAGGACTTGGTACATTTGCTGTTTTTAAATTGAAATGATACATCTCGCGGAGTTCTTGTAGGTCAACTGCAGGCTGTGAGGGCTTGGTGTGGGAAAACTCAGCGTGAGTCTATAGCATGTCAACCAATATTTTCAAAATGGTCAGTATTGTCCTTCAGATCTTTTTGTCATGTCATGAATCTCTCTCTCTCTCTCTTTTGGAACTCTTCAGGGGCACGACATGCAAAATCCATCAGGGCTTTGGGCTGCTGTTTAGAAGGGGTTGGGTTGGTGTCAGCTGAGCCCATTTCTAGGTCCTGGCGAGAAGCTCAGGCCATAGTGGCACAGTGCTGTGTGTGCTAAACCATCACCCTTGCTGAGTTTTTGCTTGTGGGGGCAACTCCTTTGAATGACAATTAAAGAATCCCCTCTTCCCACTGCTGTTAGGACAGGAACAGGCAGGACAGGCTTTGTCCAAAAACTGTCCTGCTTCTAGCATGACTTTACAGCTGGGGATTTCAAAGATTGAAATGTCTTGGCCAGAATCGCTCCCTGTGGAGGGCAGAAGGTGGCTAGAAATCTGCGGTTACGTTGTAGGGCACCGGGGATGAATGGAGCCGTGTATTGACTGCATGAGGCGGGGAAGTTCCGTGCCTTTGGACAATGATGTAGAGCAGAGTCCCGGAGTTCCCTGTGCGCTGAATTTCAATACAGTTCTTTCATCCCTGCATCGCCCGTCTTCTTTCCCCGACTGACTTCTCCAGCAAGCTTCCTCTTTCTTCCCCTGCCCTTCCCCTTGGTTTCTTCCATCTGAGCGTTTGGACATGGTCAGGGTGGCCGAAAGGGTTCTCCTTTCATCAGACCCTCTTTCCTTTTGCTCTTCCACGAGGCGCACCACCCTTCAAAGCCTCCAGCACATGCCTGCACAGACACAAAGGATGCTGCAACCACAAATCCCTTATGCTGCCACCTAAGACGTGTTCAGCAAACTCTGGGAAAGAGATGAAGAGGCATTGTTACCCTTCAGTCGGTGGCTGGCATGTTGATTTGGGCATAGGGTATGCTCACAAATGTTACTTTCACCTAATACCTAGCCCCTGGCCACCCTTAAGGCTGCAAAGTGAGGCAGAAGTGGAAAAGGAGCCATGGCGAGGAGATGCGGTGACACACTGAGCCTGGGCACAGAGTGGCGGGGGCGGGGGGCTGCCAAGCCTGCGCCTCCAGGCTGCTGAGCCAGCACCCTCGGTGGGAAGCCGTGCTGCCTCCCCCCTTGCAGGGGGCAGATGTTGCCAGGTGGTCGCCCTGCAGCCTCGTCTTGTCTCCTTCCACCCCTTCACTTGGCTCTTTGCGAAATCGAAGGGCTTTTCCTTTCAGATGGTGGCATCTGAATTTTTTTCTTTTGATGTTGGTGCCTGGAAGAAAATTGAATTAGGGTTGTATCAGTGTGAGGGAGAGATTACCATTTGTAAAAACATGTTTTGCTTAAGTTAGTAATATTGTAACTGTTAATTGAGTGTTCATTGATTGTCTGTCAGTACCTTGATGTAATCTGTTATTCACCTTTCCGGCAAGTGGCCTGCCACTGATTTTAATAGTATAGCTACTGCTCTTGCACCAGGTAGCTGCCTTGACTGTTTGGGTTTTTTCTCCCCCAGTGATTCCATTTTGCCAGTGGCATAATTAGCATCGTCTCCTCCTCTTTGGAGTGATCTCAGCCTGCATGCCATCCTTGTTCTCTCCCAAGTACCTTTAATGCACCTAATACTTCAGGGTTTTTAAGTGGCCTGAGACAAGGATTTAAGCAGGGGATGCATTTGAACTCGGTCCAAGAGCTGTTGTCTGTGTGGATTTAGGGTCCAAGTTTCCCCAGAAACTGCTTCATTCGTTGGAGGTTCTTTGTGGCTGAAGGTTCAGTTGTGGAAGCGAATGGTGTTTTATGGGAATGGGAGGAGGAAAGAGCACCCAAAATCTAGCTCTCTTATGGCAAATTTCATGTAGATGGCTCCGTAGTCAGGTAATCACGGACAAGTGGTCTGGGGTAACTGGTACGTAGCAGTGAGACTGTGTGTGCCCATGTCATGCTTTTCACTGGAGTCTTGTCCAAGCCTTTCCCAGTGCTTCAGCGAAGCCCTCGGTGCTCCCTGGGGAGGCGGTGGGGGTGCGTTCCTGTGCAGGATGCGCGCTGGCGGGCTGAGCCCTCGTGCAGCGCGGCCGGCGGGTGCAGCGGGCAGGAGGGTTTGACGTAGCACCCGCATCCCCGAGTCCTGGAGTCCTCCAAGCACTTCTGTAATGCAAGACAAGGAGCTGGCAGCACATTCCTGTAATCCCCCGCACTAAATGATGCTCCTCTTCTGTATCCGCTGTGAGATCCAGTGTGCCCAGAGTAATTGCATTTTTTTTTTCTCTCAAAGAATGAGGCTCATGGCATAACATGGTGTGGTTTTGCATATTCAATTATTTCTTCTCTGCCAGATTTAGCGGGAAATCTTAGAGATTTGTAGTGGGCTTTCCTGAAGCCATGGGCTGGTCTTCAAGATCTTTCTGCTGTGCGTTTGGTGGAGTGAAGCACTTTTCAAAGATTAATTGACCCTAGGTGAGAGACTATGATTTACCATTTATATAGGGGGGAAGGAAATTAATATTCTTTCTGCTGTGCTGAGTATGTTTAAACTTCTGCTTTCAGCTTGTCTGACTTGGAATATCTTCTAACTAATACAAATGATAGAACAATTTGTTTTAGATGATGAGTTATGAGAATATTGCTTATATACCCAGAACACGACATTTTCAATCACATCTTTATTGCGTTGGTAAGAAGAAAAAAAAAAAAAGATTTTTTGTCTCTTGACATGTTTATCCTTTGGAGACAGAGTCAATTATCATATTGTATGAGAATTTCACTTTATAGCTCTCAGGTCCCTGGGAATATCATCATGTCAAGGGGAAAGTCCTGCAGGGTTTATTCCAGCTGTTACAAAGGTGGGAGGATGGCACAAGTTGGTATCTGCAGGTGGCATTCAGCAATAGGAAAATGACCTCATGAAGGTGTGCTGCTAAAATATGTAAGTAGAGCCCATTAAGTTCTGTGGAACAGCTGTCACGGGGAAGCAGATCTGTCCTCAAATACTTTCTTTGGTTTAGCCTGCTTTAATTTCACAAGTATAGTCATGGAGACAAAATCTTAGAGGGACGGGGGACTACCTGGTCAGCCTCTCTGCTGATTTATTATTGTGCTGTTAATGTCAGCCCCCGGAGAGCAGTGATGGCTCTGGCCGCCCCGGGCTGCTGGGGGCTTTGTCACAGGCTCTGAGCAAGGGATAATTTGTGGCTGGGTGGTCCCGAGAGTCCCTGTGCCCTCCTTTGTTGCTCTCACTCCCTCTCCAGCTCCAAAGTCGGGGTGCAGGTGACGTTCCCCCTCAGGGCTTGCAGAGCTTTGCCGACACTGAGCGCGCTGCGGAGCGGCTGTGTGCATCCTGCTGCATCTTCTTTCAGCCGTTCTGCAGACACAGCAAGGAAAGGGGACTCCTTACTGTAGGCTCCTAAATCGCTCATCACAGTGACGTGTCTTCAGCTTCTTTTTCTGTTGCACTGAACTTTTGGCTCCCTCTTTGAGGTCTCCCTCCAGAGGCTGCGGGGCAGGGAGAGATGCTGGAAGGTGACGCAGTGCCGGTGCAGATGGGGCATTCACATCACTGTCTTTTGCTGTTGCATGGTGACGTGGTCAGCCCAAATAGTGGTCGGTGTCCTCTGAGAACGGCTCCTTGGATGAGCTTACCTGGACTGCAGAATGTGAGTGCTGCTGCTTCCCAAAAAATCCCTGGAAAAGCCGGTCAGCTTAGAAGCAAGCAGTGAATTCAGCCTTGTTTATCTTTCGTGCCCAGGAGTTATTCTGGTGCTGCATCCCGCTGCCGGCCGTATGTCAGCAGGTGCTGCGGGTGCGAGGGGACAAGCTGTGCCGGGGGCTGGGTTGGCCCCCCCACGGGGGGGGCAGGGGGGGGCAGTGTGTGTGCATGGAGAGTTCGGCAGGACCGGGAAGAAACCTGCGGCAGGGAGGTTAAAGCTCAAAGAGAAAACACTGCTGTCTTTTTTTTATTATTATTTTATGTTTCGTGTTCATTTTACCTGTTCAGGTTTTGGCAGTGTGCAGCTTTAAACTTTCCATCAGGGCTGCAAGACCCAGAAATTTCCTTTGCATCAGCCTGTTAAGATGAGGGTGGAGATTCTCTTGCAGATCCTCGGGCTGGGGATCCAGGGCTTTGAGCAATATAGCAGAAATCATGAGTTGAATGATCAAATCAGATTTGGCTTGAAGCTTTTTATATCGTTTAGCTGAGGTAATTGGTGGAATTTGTGCATGGCTAGCCGTGGTCTGCAGGGTTTATCCTGCTACGAATTGAGGGGCGGCCGAGGGAGCTGGGGGTGTTGAGCCTGGAGAAAAGGAGGCTCAGAGGGGACCTTCTCGCTCTCTACAACTGCCTGAAAGGAGGTTGTAGGCAGGTGGGGATCAGTCTCTTCTCCCAGATAACAAGTGATAGAACAAGAGGAAATGGCCCCAAGTTGCACCAGGGGAGGTTTAGATTGGGTAGTAGGAAAAATTTCTTCACCGAAAGGGTGGTCGAGCATTGGAACAGGCTGCCCAGGGAGGTGGTGGGGTCACCATCCCTGGAAGGGTTTAAAAAACACATATATGTGGTGCTTTTGGACATGGTTTAGTGGTGGACCTGGCAGTCCTGGGTTGACAGTTGGACTTGATGATCTTGGAGGTCTTTTCCAACCTAGATGATTCTATGCTTCCATGAATTACAGCAGTGTGAGTTGTTCTTTCCTCTGTGCTGGTAGACTTGCTGGGTGGATGGTGAGGGGCACCATACTGGAGAGCCTCTCCTCACTTCTCTGTGTAAGCAAAGCGTGGACAAAGTGTGGCAGGTTAAAATGAACTGATGCTACAGGAGGTGGAAATGCTGCTCTGGAAGTACAACTCAAAGCAGTTTTCTCCTTGACTGTGTGTTGAGCAAATTTCCAGTCCCAGCAACTAAAATATCTGAGTCCCATTTGCAGACATTGGTGTTAATACAGTGCAGCTGATATGCTCCATTTGCTTGCATAAATGCAGCTTTTAAAGCTGTCACATATGCTAGATAGAGCCACTACCCCTCACCTGCTTCTTCTTGGAATGGCAGTGTTTAGAAGGGATTCCCAAGACGATGGAGATGATGGTGGTATCTGTGCGTTTGTGCATATGCCAGGGCTAGAAACCCACCATTTCCAAGCTGGCATGTATAGCAACGCTTCACATTAGATGTTCAAAATGCAGTTATACAGATGGAATTTTTGAGCTATATACCTTGGCTCAAGTGCTCCTGTTTCTGTAGCTTTGTTTACGTGGAGGTTTTGTGCTGGGTTTTGATTTTGCTGTTATTGAGGTTGTTATGTTTTTATAGTGGTGCATTACTCATTGGTTCCTTTTATTCTCTTCAAGTTTGCCAGCCATGACTAATGAAGAGTTTTGCTGCAGCCCTTTTATGGAGCAGAGACTCAAGCTGGGTTAAGGGGGGGCTTTTATTTTTCCCTTTCCCACCACCAAAATTTGATCCTGAAGAGTTTGTGCTTTCAGTGGGAAGCTGCAAGCTGGGAAGTTGTGGCTCCGTTCTCCCTGACACCCAGACCAGGAGGGGACGATTCAGGAGTACTGGTGTCTCCAGTTTGGATGTGGCATGCGGTGAGCTGGTCTTTCTAGGCAGACTGGTGCATCCCCTGGTAAAGTACTGTCCCCATGTGATATCCTGGGAGTTCCTGACCGAGAGTTTCATGGGACCATTAGGACTCATGATGGATGGCAGGGGTTTGAGAAAATGCACCACCTTTTCCTAGAGCAGTGGCAATGAGGTTTCTAGTTCATTTTATTTCCATTACTGGGGTGTTTGTGCTGTAATGAAGAGCTCCAATCTCTTAAAGAAATTAGTCTCGGTGAAGGAATGAAGTTTTGTTCAAGTGAAAATCTGAAGCATTGAGCCTGCCAGCAGCTGGCCTAGCTTTGCACCATGAGGGTCATTATCTCCCAAGCTATTGCTGCTGGGATACCTTTGGTGTCACTGCACGTTCTCCCTGTTCCTGGCATAGCCGGTGACCAATTTGCGATCATTTAATGCAGACACTATTGGTGTTTTCTGTTTCACAATGGCCACAGCCATGAGCACTGGCCCTGAACATTTTGGCAAGGTCAGATGCAGGTACCTGCACCTGTGCTGGGGACAGCTGAGTTATTTCTGCTTCATTGCCGAGTTGGTGCCATAATTTTTATCGTTCTCTGCCTCTTGTGCAAGGCTTTGGCTTCTACACTGAGAAGCTCAGCAGATGACCTGGAGTCTGTCATGCCATCTGTTTGGGTCACGTCCCTATGCCCCCAGCTCTGGCTGGTTGAACTGGTGCTTTCTTGGCACCCTGTATTTCAGGAGTCAGTCAACCCTAGGAGTGCTCCTGGGGAGGGGGATAGGATGCAGGCAACAAAAAAGATGAGGAAAGTTAACAGTGCTTCAAATATGACTAATTCTTCCCTGCTCCTAAAACAAAGCTGTTTTGCCTGGATAGCTCTGCCTCGCCTGTCATGGGAGTATTGTTCCTGCAGGAAACCCCTCTTGGTCTGATGGGAGCACCGGCGTAAGGGTGCTTCCCAGTGACCCTGGATCACAACGTATTGAGTGGGTTGAGCAGCAAAAAAGCAGCAGCAGCTGGTTTTTGCTGGAGGTGGTGTGCCTTCAGATGGCAGAGTAGAACATTTCGTCCTAGAGGTACCTTGAGCAGCAGGCACTGGACTAAAATGTGGGCGGTTTCTCCCAGTTGGAAGATGTTGCATTTACAATGGAGACATTGGAGGAGGAGAAAAAGATGGACTGTCGTTTGCTCAGTGCTGATGCCTGTGGGCTGGAGAAGGCGAGCAAGCAAGAAGATGCAGAGGTTTGGAACGTGGCTGGTGCCACAGCACTGGCCACTGTGCTGAGCTGCAAAAAATGAGCTGCCTTTAGATGGGGGGATTGTCCTTAGCCCTTTTCTTCCCAGAGGTGTTGCAGGAAGATGGAGTGATCTGCCTGGGACAAAGTGAAAACCCCTGGGGTAGAACTGAGAGTTGAACGCGCATCTCCTGACCTGTCAAAATTAGCCCTGCTCATCCCACAAACCCGCAACGCTAACTCCCAACCCCCAGCTGTAAACATGAAGTCACTGCTCCAAAATTAAATTTTTGTGCATGTTTCTTCTGCCAGCCTTTGGCTAATCTTATTTCATTCCCCCCCACTTCCCCTCCCCGTACTTCCTTCTCTCTCTGTAACTTACAGCCTAACAAGAACTGCATAATCGACTTTTAAAGGCCACCTAATGATGCAAACTTAAAAGTGCAGGGAAGGCGTGACGAGACAAAGCAGAGGAGCTTGCAAAGGGACAGGGAAGATAGCAGGCTCATACCTGATCTCCCAGAGCCTCCTGTAGTGCAGGTGAGTGCAGGAGGGACCCCAGGAGAGCAGGTGATAAACTGCCCAGGAGGGCTGTGGTTACTGCTTTGCATGTGTAGCATGCTCACCCCGCATGGCCCCGGGGGCATCCATTCTGTGTTCTGGCTCTTTAAACTTCCTTGTGATTAAGAGAGCTGTGGTTGTCACAAGCATCCCAGAGAGCTGGGGCTCTGCTGCTTCCGAAGGCCAAGGCACGTGGATAAATATGGAGCCAGATGTCCACGGCGAAGAGGCTTGGGGGTGGGAAAAAGAGGGAATATCTGCAGGAAGGGCTCAGTTGTGTACAAGGGCTAGTTCCTGGGCGTCAGCGTGAAAACCTGGATCCAGGGAGAGAAGTGGCATCCCAGAAGAAGCTTGCTGGGTAGCAGTGACCCTCTCGGCTGACTGCAGATGCCTTCTGGCTGCTTGTTGTCTGTCTCACTAGCCACTTTGTGCGCACCAGCTCTCACAGCGGAACGGAATGACCCAACGTCCAGTGAGGTGGGCTACAGCAGTGCAGGGGTGAGTAAAGCCAGAGTCTGTCTGCATCAAGACTTTAGCTTTGGTGGGAACTGCGAAGATCCCTTCACCACTTCGGTTCCCCGTCGCGTCAGCTTGGTTAGAGGTAGAGGCCAAGCGCACACAGCCAGGCTGTGGGAGCCGCCGAGCCCTGATGGATGTGCGTAAGGTCCTGATGTGGTCCTCAGCAAAGACACCCAGCCCTGCCTCTTGTTCTTTTTCTCCTGTTTGTGCAAGCAGACCCTGAAGTCCTGACTTGGAAAAGTGCGTGAGCAGGTGAGTTCAGGTGCTGTGCTTTGGATATCTTTTCTGAATAAGGAAGCTCTTTTGAAATGGGACGTGAATCCATGAGCTGTTCTGGGCAGCAGCTGGGCTGTACCTGTAGAGCACCTAAAACCAGGGAGCTCTGAGGACCAGCGAGGGACTCTGGTTGCATGGGATCCCAATACAAAGGATTAAGTGGTTGGAAAAAACTGAATTCAGTTTTAAAAACCACCTGTGGCGTTCAGTTTTGTAATGGTAGACAAGTTGGGTTCACTAACACTGGTGGTGTGCTTTGGGGTCATGGCATTTTAAGATCTTGACAGTGTTAGGAACAGCAAGTGCTGCAAGTGCAACTGTTCGAGTGGTCTTTCACCCCATCTTCAACGAACAGTGGATATATATATATATATATGTATAACAGATGTTTTCTATGTGAGAATTTGGATCCCTATGACCCTGTGTCACCCTCCTTAACTGTGAATAATTTAGGATGTGAAAACAGGTAGCTTTGGACAAGCAGCCATTACTTAATGTCTACTAAATATTTTAAATACACTTCCTGTCCTTAAAAGAAAAAAAGGCAGTGGAAAACAGATTGAGATTGCTTTTTTTTTTTTTTTAATTAAAGGAAGCTGTTGACTTGTGTACTTGGATGTTCCCACGGAGATGACTAGCTTTTGTGTTTTAATTCACTGCACATTTTTTGTTCACTTTTTTCCAGATTCTCTTACTGAACTTTGCCCTGTGGGTGGAACTAGTGTAAGCCTTGTTAGTGCATCTAAAACTTCTACTTATTGGAAAAATGGCTTTCAGTGCATGAGAATTACCAAGCCAGCTGCTGTGTATGTGTTGGCTTTTTTTTTTCCTCTAGGTGTGGATGTTTCTACTTAATTTAAACAACAGGGAGCTTGTAAGTGTGGCTTGATTGGTGTGTCTGCATTACCGGTGTAGTCTAGCACGATGAGGTGTACTTGTGTGTATGTTTTCATGTCATGTATTCTCTGCTATCCAAGAGAGCTTGGAATTGTTTTGTATTTGGGGTATTGTTATTTTGCAACCGTAATGAAGTAATATGGAATTTTTTTTTAAAGGCACAGAGTAACATGGAGCCACCGGGAGCAGTTAGTCAGTGAATACGAAAAGGCACCAGCCCTAATGATGACAGGGAAAAGTTCTTTATGGGATCTGGGAGCAAAAGGCAGGGAACAAATGGATACAGCCTGCAGAGGCACAGGATAGAATTCATCAGGGAAACAGGGCTTGCAAATAATTGCATATGCAGTTGTTAATGTCTCGGGTGATTAGTTAGGGGCTGCTGTCCCATCCTTCTTGGGCAAAGTGCCTGCAAGAAGGAAAAAGAAGGTTGCATGAACTAAAGAGAAATAAAGAAGCGAGACAAAGGGACTAACAGCATTATAGAGTAGTCTGGAAGAATGAAAAAGAGGAGGAAAGTATTATAATGGAGGCATCTATCTGGATTCTAGCTATTTGCAGTCAAGCAGTTATTGGCAAGATGTTTAGTGTACGTGTGTGAAAGCAAGCCTCCGGCGCATAGAACGGGGAGGACAGTTTGCTGCCTGGTTTTCTTTTCCTGTCTGTCTATGAAGATAAGCCTTTGAGTGCCAGGGTCCTTGCAGTGCTGGGCATAGGAAAGCCAGGCAGGAGAAGGCAGGACTGACTGGTTTAGGAGCGGTATTGAGATAATGTCCATAAGTACAGTGTGTGGTGTCTGCTGCAGGGAGCTGGTGGGTGTCCTCCTTGTCCTTAAAGCATGGCACAGGGATGGTTGCTGGGAGGCTGCTACAAATGAGCAGGACGAGCTGAATTGCTAGAGCAATCCTATAGGCTTGTGCAAAGATGTCATTAAACAGAAGAGTGCTGCAGAGAGGTGGTGAGGGCTGCACAAACAGCAAATAAATACAGGACTGTGTGAGTACGTGCTGAGGACTTGTTCTTGCTCCCACTGCGGCCGGTAAGGGAGCTCTGGTGCAGTGGAAAATCCTATTGCTGTTGTGGAGCCCTGCTGAAGCTACGAGCAGTGCTGCGCTGGTGGCTGTACCTGAGCTACCTTGGCAGAGCCGCCCAGCCACGGCGTGCGTGGTGTGGGCTGTCTGGGTGCCCCTGGGGTTGTGCTGACCTGGTGTGGGATGCTGTGCTGGGGCCCAGAGACAAAGAAATGGCAGGACACGCAGTGTAACGTTGCTTGGCGTTATGGGCCGGCTGAGGTCGAGGACCACAGCTCTGCCCTGCGCTGGAGCGTGCAGCGACCTCAACAGCTGATGGGGAAGGGCGAGGACCACAGGCTGCCCTTGGGTGGCTGGGTACGGTGAGGTCAGCAAAGCAGTGCTGTTCCTGCACAGATGAGGTGCAGGCAGCCCCCTTCATCATGCGGCGTTTGTTCTGTGTCTGTGGTGAAATGGAAGGAGTGGCAGGAAGGAGCTGGGTTCTGTGCAGGACCACGCTCAAAACTGACAAGGTCAGCCCTGGCTGGGGGGCAGCTTGGGTGGCGGGGTCGCATCCCATCCAGAGCTGAGGGCGGAGAATGAAGGGGGCGTAGAGCCGGATCAACAAGGGAGATCTCCGTGTGTTTTGGGAGCAGAGAGGCTGCTCAGTGATTCTGCTTCAGCAACAGGTGTGAGATTGTGCCAGTCTCATTTGCATTGTGGTTACTCAGAGAGCTTTGCTTTGCTTTCATTTGCTTCCCAGCATGCTCCAATTTTTTTCCATCTATTATTTTGTTTAAAAACTAGCTTGTGTTGCTTTGGCCCTGATTGGCGGTTGCTAGGTCCCAGCTATCTGGCATGGCACCGCTTTCTTCTCCTTCTGCTTTCCCAAGGCCACAAGCCAACGTTTCAAAGTTGGGAGCTTAAGGCTGGACTCCAGCATCCCCAGTTTAGGTACTAAAATAACCCTTGGACTGTTGCATCTCTGAAGGTAATTAGCTTGTCTGGAACAGACGCCGATTCTTTGGGTGCCCAAATCTGAGCCCTGGGATCTGCCGTCGCTGTGGCCGGTGCGTAAGGGGAAATCAGGCCAGTGCCTTTAGACAGTGGCTGTTTCCAGCCGTTTCAGTTTGGGTTGCCAGCCTGAGATTCTCACGCCCAGAGCTCCTGTTTGCACTGTTGCTTGAGCTGTGCCATATGCATAGGTTTGGATGGTGACACAACGACAGCAAATTTCTGAGCTGGGCTTGCAGCGGGCAGTTCAAATAAGATGGCCCATCAATTCTCTTCTGTAATGTTTGATTTATTAAAGCATGGAAACCTGCGGCCATCTCGGCACTGAACACATGCCCACAGGAATCAGAGAAACAATCTCAAAGAAAGGGAATGAACTCTTCTGAACAGCATAAATTGCAGCAAGAAAAATTGAGGCTGGACATCAGGAAACATTGTTGAACAGTAAAAATAGTGAAGCACTAAAATAGATTGCTAAGGGAGTTTGCAGAGTATCTGTCACTGGAGATTTTAAAGAACAGATTAGACAAATGGCTCGGAAGGATTGAGCTTGTTGGATAGACGGGGGGACTAACAGAGCTCTTCATTTACTCCCTGCTTCCCACGGTTCCTTCATCAGTGCCGAGGCAGCCGGCCGTTCCTCCCGGTGCAGCGAGCGCGTGGCTGAACCTCTGCTTGGCACGGGACCCCTGGAGGCAGGGGGTCAGGGGTTACCTTGCTCTTCCTCAGTACCTTGTTTTTAGCCCTCTGACCACCCAGGAGTCCGTGCCAAGTATTGACAGTAATACATGAGCACACCCTGGGCTGCTGCAGCTCAGGTTTGATTTGTAACTCTGCCAGAGACCTCCCATGTAACCTTGGGCGGGTCGTATTAACCTCTTGAACATGGGCTGCACGTTAAGAAACAAGTGGAGGCATCCATGTTGGGGTCTGGAGATGAGTTATGTTCTTCTACAGTCCGTGGATGATTGAGGTAGTTGTGAGAAAGTGGAAAAGATCTTGACTTGTATCCCGTGATTCCTGAGAACAAAAGCAGGACGGAACTTCAGAGTAATAAACCGGTTTTGCGCTGTATCAACACCTCTGTGCCCCTTGTGCGCGCTGGGAGTGGTTCTGCTCCCCGTGATGTGCAGTCATTTCTTTTCGAGCAGGTTTTATGTAAATTGGGATGGCGTTATATGAAAACATTATACCTCAAGACTTTCAGGGCCCCAGAAGGAAGAAAAATACATTTGGAAAATTAAATATTTCTGACTGGAGCATGATAAATCTTTTGCTGTTTAGGAAGGTGAGAAATTAAAATTGCAAAACAGGCAGCAAGGGAGCAAGTCAGTTTGCATGGCAGGGTTGGCTGGGTCTCCTGACTTCAGAGAGACTGTGTGAGGGAATCAGCAGGGAGACAGAGCTCGTTCATATTCAGAGAAGTCTAAGAGCCCTGGTATGGCACGGCTCTGGTCTTCACTTGCTTGTGTAGGATAACAGCAAGCTCTTACCATGCAATGCTGAGTCTGCTTCTGTCTGTAGTTATTGGGCTTACTTGTAAGTGTTTTCCCTTGTCTTTGTAGTGCTATGTTATGAGAGTGCTGAGAAGACTGGGGGACGTATATTTGTGTCCTTTCGCTGTCTGTTTTAATCTACAAAGATAAATTGTGGAGCGAGTTGAATAGTAGGTTACAGATGAAAAACCAATTTACAAATATGTAAGCATGGGGAGAGAGAAAGGAGAGAAACACACGGGTTGCCTGGTGATCTGCTAAGTGCTAGAGTATACTGTAGAGCTTAAGGATCAGATGCACGATGGGGTAACTTCTGACTTGTCCTCCCTTTAAAAGGAAAATCACGGGGTGTTTTATTTGATCTGGAGAGACTGCGTTCTCTGTCTTAGAGGGCTGCGTTAGCACTCTCAGTGTACAAAGCACAAATTATGTCCTCTCTGTCTAAGAAAACCACTTCTGTTCAGCCTTTGCTGGTCTGCTGGATCCCTAAGGCCAGGTTTTGCTATATAAAGCAGAAGACATCGTTGCATTTTATTTCAGACTGAAGTACATTCTCAGAGAGATAGCTGACGCGTTAACCTGTCAAGCATCCTTACTGCGCTTCTGTTCAGCTCTATGTCCAGGCGCTCAAATGGGGAAAAACCTTTAGAAAACCTGAGTTATAATCACCAGGACTGCAGCAAGGGGTAGGTAGTTGATCTGGTCAGGTCAGAGACTCCGGTCTGAGATGTGAAGCTGTGGCTGGGTCCTAAGGGTGGGCTTGGAGCAGGGTGGCGAAGCGGCAGCGCGGTACCCCCATTTCACAGGGCGATGGGGTGGCTGATCCAGGGTCGCTTGAGGACATCTCCAGCAGATGCCAGGAGCTGATTCTGCATCTCCAGGGGCCTCTCCCTTTTCCCCGCTCGGCAGGAGCTTTGGGGGCTGATCTCATGCCACAGAGGGATGGGGGACCCCGGGACCCCTTACCCCTGTCGCTGGCCCTCCGCAGCGTGGTGGCAGGCGGGGTGCCAGGCAGCAGCCCCTTCCTTCCCCTGAAGCGTGGCCCTGGCAGCTCCAGTGTCTCCGTTACTCTGGCAACAAACGGCAATCAGACAGCACCAAGCAGCTGAATTCAGCCCCTTGTTCCAGGAAAAATGCTCTCATTGAAGCCGAGCCGGAGCAAAACCCTCCTGCCTTTATTCTGCTGAATGACACCGACATCCATTCGTGCACTTACTAGTTAGTGCGTGTGTGGTGGGGAGCGCGGGAGCGGGGGGCACAGCCGCATCCCCGTGGGGGCCCCCGAGTCGCTCGCCCAGTGCCACCTCCCTCGTGTTTGGAGGTGGCCGAGCCCCAGGGGACGTGGAAAGGAGACGAAGGCTTGGCGAGAGAAGAGTGCAAGGGAGACTGGGGATGGATGGTGGGGGGAGATGCCGGGGAAGAGGTAAGAGCAGGGAGACCCGCTGGCAACACCGGGAACTGTCACTGAGACAGGGCTTGACGTAAGCAGGAGATGGAAATTCTGCCCTCATCCCGCCAGGATAAAGAAAGTCTTGCAAAGCACTCCTCTCTCTCTCTGCCTGTTTGTCAGCTTACAACGGTAACAAAGGCATTTGTGGCACTGGGGATGTGCTGCTTCTCTGGGATTGAGGGAGCTGCCCAGAATGATAATTGGGTCTTTTTTCATTTTTTTAAAGAAGTGAACAGGCTACTGCACAGAGTAATTAACTGGACAGATGGATACAGCAGAATTTGTGAACGTCGACAACAACAATAAGGCACTTTTTTTTTTTTTAAAGGCCTTGTGTCAGCAAAAGGGCTCCAAGTTGGGGCTAGCTTTCAGGGAAGCAGCTAGAATAAATGAGACTGTAAAAAAATTAATAGTCTTGATAGCTGCGTATGTTGCAGGTGTCTGGTGATGGCTGCGAGGACAGCCAAAAGGCAGAGGGGAGAGCAAAAAGACCAGAATTTGAATATTACCTCCTTGGGCATGTGTTTCATGTTGTCTGTGTGGAACATCCCCCCTTTGTGCACGTAAAGGGGTAGTTTCTCACCAGATTTGTGAGAGGACTGAAAAAATAGGGTTGTTGCAGTACCAGATCCAACTGATGTGTTTTTCAGACTGTTACCTATACTCTGGGACTGTCAGATCTATTTCAAGTTCTGTGTAATGGGTGATCAAAATGCTTATTTTCCTCTTGCCTTTTAGAGTTTGGTTAAAGAGGAAAGGCATGTGTTTCTCCCACGCTTGCTAACCAGCCCTTTCAAATGTCTGGGTCTTTCCTGTGCAACACATCAGTCTTTTCAATTCTTGCCATTTGCTGGTTAAATTATGTGTGGGATGTTCTTCACTTTGTGCTGAAGAAATGCTGGTCACTTCCTACAGCAGTAGCCTCCCAGTTGACAGCTGTCAACGTGATACCAAAGGCATATGAAATACGAAGTAGAGGGCATGGCTGTAGGCAAGCAGCTCGTGCAGCATGTGCTTGGGCACATCTGGACTGTGCTGTGTTGTGCAATAGTCTGACCTAAACAAGAACGAAATACTGGTGTTTATAACAGACTCTGTGCTGGTATCGTTCCATCCAGCAAGACTTGGAGGATGTTGTCCTCCAGTGTCAGCATCCCAGAAAAGGTGTTAAAAGTTAGGCAAGAAGCCTGTTTTCCCTGACAGTTCAGTGTGTACCATCAGAATATCCAACCTCCAGATGAAATATTGTAGACGTGGGGGAGGAAACCTATTGCAAACATCTCCCTGTGAATACAGCCAGCAAACAGGTTTTTGGGCTTGCTGGCAGCTCCCTCCCCATTCCCACCTGCCGATGGTTGTAGCTCTGACCACGGTGCTGGGCTTGGCTGGAGACCTTGCCCCAGGCTCAGGGGGAATGGTTTGGTTTTTGGTTTTTGTTTGCTGGTTTGTTTGTTTTTAGCAGCAAAAATGTGTGCCCTCATTAGAGCTGGAATGGTCTGGTTTATAGCATGGGAGTTATGGTAATGTCACAGTAAGCACAAAGGCACTGCAAAGATCTTGATGCTGCACCCAAGGAGAACATCTTCCTCATCATCTACAGACTCTTCCTTTCCTTTAATTAGCAGGCAGGAATTGGGACAAGCTGTACCAACTGCATAAGTGGGGGCATACGGAGAAAGAACCTGCTAAAAACTGGTGTTGTATTAGTGTGGCAGATGTCATTAGGGAGAGAGGGTGAGCGAAACACAAGAGGCGAGTGGTGTGCAGTGCCTTCTGAATTTGTAACAACCCCTGCCTGGCTGAAGCACCCTCTCTCTGGCAAAGTAAAGGCCTTGACAGATCAAACCCTGACAGGGAAACAAGGAACAGCAGTGGGGGAACCTTGCCTAAATCATGCTTTGCTAATCAGGTTAGCTGTTTTATGGGATTGTGATTAGAGCTTTCAATACACTGATGACAAAAGCACCTTTCCTATAGTTTGTGCTTCTGGTTTCCTTTTCCTTCTCCTTGTAGAGGTACCCTGCTTTCCCTCCCCTGAGAATGATTTTTTTTTTTTGATTTTTTTTTTTAATTTTAAGATGTTGCGTTGGAAAAGGTTTGGTTTTCAATTTTTTAACAGGAAAAAAAAATAAATAATCAAAGGCCTGTCTTTCTCCCCTGAAAAAAGAGGGAAAAACAGAAGCATCAAGATTTCCTGGTTTGGATGTAGGAGTTTGACTTATTGTTTAAAGTTTGTTTTGGTTTTTTTCCCTGTCCCACTGCACGACCGAAGAACCTTAATCTGTTCTAAATTGTATCATCTTCGCTAACTTTAGAGATGAATTGAGAGTTTCTCTTACTTTCCACTTTCATTAGTTGCAACTGCTGTTTGCAATGAGGGGATGTGCCAGGGATTGCATATGGTGTGCGGCAGCAGGGCAGGGCGAGCAGCGCCAGCATCCCCCTCTTGTCCTGTCAGAGGAGGTTGGCTGGGTCCTACAGACGGAGCTCCGTGCTGGAGTGTGGTCCTCTGCTCTGCTGCCGAGTCTCCCTGAGCAATGAATTCATCCTTTTCCAGGTAAAGCAGCATCTGCCTGCAGTCCTGGTTGCTACAAGATATCCTTGAGTTCAAAGTCATTCAGATTGGGCACTCCCAGGGATAACAGGAGAAGCAAAACTGAGAAGAGCCAGTATTATGCAGTCAGGTTTTTGGGGGTTTGGGGTTTTTTTTGTTTGTTTGTTGGTTTGGGTTTTGGGTGGGATTTTTTGTCCTTTTTGTTTGATGTTTGGTGTTTGTTTTAGGTTTTTTTGTGTGAAAGGCTAGACATCTTTCTGATGCTGGACATGGCAAAGGCTAGCCATAATTCTCCCTCAGGGCAGATTAATCTGTTTTTCCTTGCAACTTGTTCCAAATCATCTGGCTTGGTCAGAGACCAGATCTAGGACTGGCTGTACCAGCACTGTGATCTTGTGGAACGATTTGTAAGTTTTGATGGTGATCTCTTGGCTTCTAGAACCTGAGATCCAGCAATCTCATGGACCGCTAGACTTCATAAGCAGCAGGCAAAGGAAACAGTATTGAAATCCTTTCCAGCTTCGGTAGCTACAAAACCAGCTTTACAACAAACTGTGTTGTGGATGAATTGTCTCCAATTAGATTAACTGCCTGTTCCTGTTTTATGGGAAAAGCCTCCAGCCATTTTTTCTGGGTGGCTTTACTCTTAAAAGCCAGATGATCTGAACAGGTGAAGCCTGGTTTTCCTGAAGGCTCTTCCATAGGTAGAGGGGTTGCTGGGAGCATAACACTAGTGTTGCATCCCTTGGATTTTTGTGCTCTACGCCAAACCGTTCAGGTCACTGATTCATAAGATAAAAGGCTCCTGACTTGAACATAACAGCTCTGCTGCAAACTGCTTTAGTTCATTATAGTTGGGTAATTAATAGATGCTCTTTCAAATCTACTGAAGCTCGGAGCTGTCAGGCGGGGAGCAAGGGTAGGTTGCGAGCCTTTCTGCGTAACGCAGGGCACAAAGCAAAGAACTGTCCATGTCCGTGCCTGCGTGAGTGGACGCTGGCCCTGGAGCCGAAGGATGCAGGGCTGCCGGGGCTGGCTCCGGGGAGCGGGGGGCGCAGGGCGAGCCGTGGGCTGTGGGAGGGGGGCAGCAGCCAGGCACAGCAGCACACAGGCAGCACCCTTGGTGGGCTGCGTCTGGCACAGCACTGGGCTCTTTCTTGCAGTTCTGCTGTTGGCTGCACGTTTTGCCAGTGGTGAATAGATAACAAAGGGATGGAAATATCCTAAGGAAGACATAGCAAGTCAGCGACAGCATCTGGAATAAACCCGAGCCTGTCCATTGACACCATTTCTGTGGAGGAATGTAGCCCAGTAGCAAAGGAGGGCCAGGCAGGAGAGAGAGGCTCTGAGCAGTTATTATGGGAAGCTTCTTTAAGCTATTAAAGTGGAAAGGAAAGCAGTAAAATTTTATGTGTAAAAAATATATGAATAGTATAATCAACTGGAGTATTAGCTCGTATTAGGAGGCCAGAAGTGCTGCTGCATCCTGAAATTGAGGCATTTGCCTTCTAGGTCACGGGAACAATTGCACTGGAGAGAGGAGGCAAATGCAGGTCACGTCCCCACTGCTTGCTGGCCCCCTCCCTCTCCATCTGCTGTGTCAATTTGTGTGCAGGTATAGCTGCTGACCGTGAGCGTGTTTGACGCCTTCGTCAGAAGGAGCTCTGTGTCTCATCGTGCTGGAAATGTACATCCCCATCACCCTGCAGTCTCATCCCTGTTGGCCCAGCCAGGCAGCACACGTGGCACAGAGGGACCTGAATTATCCCACCTGCCTCCTCCTCTCTGTAGGCTTGAGTAAACTTGTGAGGGTTGGAGGAGGCTCCAAAATGGTAAAATACGTACGTGGAAAAATAGTTGCAGTTTTGGAGATGAAAGACAAAAGTCATGTTCTTCCTTCTCATGGCCACTTTTCCTGTTTGTTCTTTTTTCTTTTTTTTTTTTTTATCCCCCTCACCCCCCCTTTGGTAATAACATTTTTCTCCAGTAACCCCTAATAAAAGCAGTAGAACTGAGTGTGTTGCTTGAGGGGCTTGTAGGAAAAATTGGAAACTTCTTGGTGAGGGGGCTGAGTTGCAAAAGTTACCAATTTTTGGAAGAAAGCCATTCTTTTGACAAAAAATATTCGACAAAAAAAATTCTCCCCAGCTCTTGCTATAATCTGTTTTGGCCACCATCCTGTGTAATCACAGTTCATTATTTCTGAAGCACGGATGCTGCCTCATCTGAAATATTTCTCATGTGAGGAGTATTTATGCCTCAGTCAGGCAGCTGCAGAGACCTGCTCTCCCTTCTGACCCTGCTGGTGAGATGCGATGGCTCCTGTGTACCCCGGACACCTCAGCTCTGCGGGCAATCTGGGAGCGGTCTGATGGCTCGATAAAGCACTGCCTGCTTTGCCTGGTGGAGATGGGGCTTGGCAAGATTTCAGGGTCACGGGGATGCTATCAAACCCCCTTGGTCATACCTGCATCGTGGTGAAGCAGAGCACGGGCTGGCCACAGCAGCGTGGCTGTCGAGCTGGCGCTTTGAAGCAACAAGGACTGTGGTACCTGGCTCTGGTGCACCTTCCTGCCCTCTTGTGTGAAGCTCTTGGAAGGTTTAGGAGACAATCAAAGGAGAAAAAATAAAGGCATGGGGTTCTGCCTTGTTGCTTTGGGGCAGGAGACTTTCTGCCTCCCTTCCCTGCGCCTTTTCCTGCCATCCCCTCCCTCTGTCCCAGACAGGCCTCCAGCTCTGCGGCGCTCCTGCCTGCCCTCCGTGCCCCAGACCGGGCTGAAGGTGCCTCTGCCTGCGGGCGAGCGCAGCTTGCCTGGCCTCCGTGGCAAGGCCAGGGCAGAGCGAAGACGTGGCTTTTCTTTGACTGGTGACGGGTTGATTATGCAGTTTAAAGCTCCTTCTATTTCTTCTCCATGAAGGAGACACGAGCATTTTGCAAATGTTTTGAAGTGCCAGTGACAGCAGTACAATACCCGTACCGTTCTATTTAGTTGCTTACTCTACCTCTCCTGCCTTCCCCCTCCCCTCAGCCTCCGCTCCTCCCTGAACACCTGCCTTTTATCCAATTTAATTTTCACACCTCCTCCTGCTGCTGCTGTCCTTGCCAGTTATCTCTGTGGTTGTGCAGTGGGTGTCTCTTTCCTTTATTGGAGTGATTGGCTTTAAGACTCCTATCCCATCCCGAACTGCCTTCCATGAATCCAGCAGATCTGGTCCCAGAGCTGCCTCTGCCGCAGCTTCCCTCTGTCCTGGGGGAAGACACCTCGTATCCCCACCAAGACAGTACTAAAGCATAAGGTTAACTTCAATTTTGTGCTGAAGTCATGTTGGTTTCAATATAAATGAGTCCCTTCATCAGTTTGGTCGTTGGTGTGTTATGGCCACAGCAGTACGGTGGAGAGAATGGCACGTTGCTCCTCTGTGGGCTTGTCTAGTGGCTGCTGTTGGGTGCAGCTGCTGTTGCAAAGGCATCAGTCCGGGTGCTGACTACCCTGTTTGGGAAGGAGAAGAAACTTTACTGCTAAGACATCTTTAACGGCTCTCTTTGAAGCTTTAATTATGCATGTGGGGAGAGCGGGTTTCCTTGGTGGGGCATAGCCATTTCCATTTCAGTCACGGTACCTAGCAAACCTCTTAGACATGTGCATCTCTTCCTGATGGCAGTGACCATCTCATAGTCACTTTAGTATGGTTTCATCCTTAAGATACCTTTCTGCTTTTGGTCAGACCTCTCTGTGTTTATTCTCTCCTTGCTCCTGCTAGCCCTGCAGAGACAGCACAGCAGCTGGAAGAGAAGTCGTTATCTGCTCTGGCGCGGGCATCACCAGAAGTGCTGATGAA
This sequence comes from Ibycter americanus, assembly GCA_035590275.1. Taxonomy (NCBI): domain Eukaryota; kingdom Metazoa; phylum Chordata; class Aves; order Falconiformes; family Falconidae; genus Ibycter; species Ibycter americanus. The sequence goes on along the minus strand of JAVJGI010000039.1, from coordinate 700,067 downwards.
GTCTCCGCCGAAGGGCCAGGCAATTTCACTTCTATATCCCTGAAAACAGAGGCAGAATTCTCCTGGGTCCAGTGGCCTCGCAGGCTGCATTTGGCTTGTGTGATATTTGTGACTCATAATGGCCAAAAAGGGAAGGACCCAGCGTGACTCTCCAGCTCCCATCTGAGTTTACAGGACTGGTAGTTAAGGAGAGACAGAGGGAATGATGTGCTCTTAACAGAGAAATCTGGGCTCATTTGATCACAGTAACTAATGTGCTAACAGGGTTGCTTGCTCCACCATCCTGTTTTTCAGACCACTGTTACCTTTTAAACAGGGCTGGGAGGGCAGAGTCTGAACAGCAGGGCCCAGAAGAGCAGCGCGTTGTGCGCAGTCTCATCTAGTGAGGAGCACCCTGTTTGTTTTTAACCTCTAGCTGAGGATTTCCAAGCACCTCGAGGTGCTCAGAAACCCTCAGACTGAGGTTAGTAGCAAGCAGGGTGCTCCTCACCAGATGAGGGACCTATTGCCTTTCAGTTTAGTGCCCAGTGCCACGCTGGAGAGGATGCAGTAGCTTGTGTAGGACTCTGCCTTGTCTCCACAGAGGATTTTCTAACTCGGCTGGAGCAAGGCTAGAAGAAATGGAAGGGAAATGTTGGCACTGACGTCGAGGTACAGGCATAGTATAGAAGAAGGAAAAAGATTCAAAACATGACAGTTATGTCCATGTATCCCCTTTTAAAGGATAACTGTATCCTCCAGGTGTTTTTCCAAGTACTGTTTTTGCTCTGTGCGCAGTATTTAGCACTTGCATGAAATAACGCGCTCTGGCCATCACTTGGAGGTACCATTCTGGAGAGGACAGCAAGGATTTGTAGTTTGCTGCTGCAGACACAGCGGTGTAAAAGGTGACATCTCCAGGGATGGAGAGGCACCCTGGGTGAGCACCTGGGACTGCTGTCTCTGCAGCCCGTTGTCACTGTACTAGCGGTCTCTGTCACTGCTGCGCTTTGCCTCTGCTGAGATCGGAGCCAGGGTGGTGGCAGCAGGGCAGCTAGCCCGCATGTGCTGCATACTACCAGTAACCAGAACGGTTCCCTACTCAGCTGAAATCTCTGTGTGAATGTGTCTGCAGCCCCATGCTGATTTATTCAATAAAGGATGCAGTCCAAGATGATTATGAGGGACCTTGATCAAAAAGACAGAGGTTATCCTAACTGGGAGGAAGAAAAGATGGTGCCTGCACAGCAGGGCTGTCTGCAGCTGGTAACCTGCCTCGCGTCTTCAGAGTGCCCTTTCTAACTGAGGAAGCAGGGAAGAGGGAAAATTGCCATCTTTTTGCTAGGATGAAAAGAAAACAAAGTATGAATGGTCATAATTTAGTGGGCTCCTGGGTAAATTTGTATTTCATTCTGATTATTGAGTGCATTCCCTAATTGCAGCAATAAAAAGGAATAGTCCATCTTCTAAATGCAAACGGTAGTGCTGATTGTTATTTAATTAGTTGATTCCAGTGGTCGAGGGGTGAGCTTGGAATTACAATTGTAGCTTGTATTATTTCACTGAGATTGCTGAATTAATTAGGAGAACAATGGGATTCTTCATTGTTGACATCTTAAGAACTTGTGACTAACTTTGAAACTGAAGGAATAATAAAAGGCCATAATAGGTTTTTTTCCTGGCACATGGAGCACTGAGGAGGGACATGAGGGAACTCCAGTCCCCCCATCCCCCCTTTCCTCCTCACTGCCCTTCCCTGTTCTAGAAGGCGAGATGTTTACAGTGAAGTTTCTAGCCTTGCTAGGGAGAGCGTCGGAGTAATGTTGTAGGAGAGAAGGAGCAGCTCTGCCACTCTGCAGCCATACGCTTAGGTGTGCCTGGAATAGCAATAGCTGCGGCAGGCTCAGCGTCAGGTGCTGGAGCAGAGCTTGCTGTTGGGATGACACAAGAGAGAGGAGTCCCACGGTGTGGAGGGAGGAGCAGTGTGCTTCTCTTGCTTGCCACCATGCAACACTTGTCTTCACTTTGTCGTGCTTTCCCTCTCCCCCGTGGCTGTGTTGGACTGAAGGAAGGTCAGGCTCCGGACAAGGAAACCTAGCACAGGAGAGTGATGCTGTGATGGATGGTGCTGGTATAGGAGGTGACCTGGTTGCTGTGTGACTTTGCTGTCCGTGGTGCCAGGGGGCACAAGGCTGCCAAAGCTCCTGTCTGCTGTGGGCTGAAGTCCCCTGGGCTCGCTAGCCCATCTGCAGTTTGCCAGGCGCAGAGGAGGCACGCTCCGAAGCAGTGCAGTGGTTGCAGTGCTTGGGCAGGGTGGTTGCGTTAGCATCTGAAGAGGTTAGCGAATGGGATTTGGAGACCAAACTCTACATGATAGGACAAGCTCACAAAAAAAATTTCCTTTTGCTGCATTTGATGTGCAAGGTTTCCTCTATGATGAGCAAACAAAAATGGGTGCATGGATCATTCAGGCAAAACCATCAGGAAAGACAAGGTAATTTAAAGTCAGACTCGAGTTGCTGACGTAGGTTAATTCCTAAGTATTGTGGAAAAATAGCCTGTGGTGTTCATTGTCACACAGTATAATTGAAGCTGAGAGTAGATATTTATGTGGCTTATCAGACTTTTTACGGAGTTGTAAGTGTAAAAGCATAAATGAATAGGAAGTTATAAATACTTGTGCTTCAGGATATGATCTAACTTCTGCTTAATGAGAGCTGAGCAGAAACTCAACCTCAGGACAAGCTGTCCCTCCTCTGCACTTTCTTCTCAAGAACTAGGTGCTGGCTGCTGTCAGGCACTGACAGCCAAACCAAAGAGGCCACTAGTGTGTCCCAGGGGAGGCCGGGTCCGTCTTGGGAAGCATTAATGTGCAGCTTAATGACCTGCTGGTCCTCCAGCCCAGAAGGTGCTGCCTTTCAAGGCATCCCACTGTGATGGTTGTGTGCAACGGAGGGAAAATCAGGAAAGTCATATGCCCCATTCTCAATGCTGTGCCAGTTGAGAGTGGTTTGCATCCATGTTGGAATATTGGTCAAGAAAATAAGGTCTTACAGTCTGCCACCATCATCCAGACACACTGCTTGGGAGTGCAGGCTTGTGGGAAAGTGCATTTCCCTTAGGGCTGCTAATGACCTGCAAAAATCTGTTACTGAAGTGAGAAACGGAGAAGTCTTTATGAGCTGAGGCAATTTGCAAGTTTGTCCATGAAAGTGATGGGCAAGAGGCACTGAGGTTTTCCTCTGAAAATGTTGGCTTTATTGTTTTTTCTCTCTTTTTATTTTATTGAAAATGTGTTTCATATAATGGTCTTTTGGCTGGTTGATTGTGATACGGCTTTTATTGTAGCTGACTGAATATTTGTGGGGTTATTACAGCCTTGCAGTGGAAGAAAACACGGAACAGGCTTTCTCAAAATACATGTGGGGCATTATTATGTTAAAGTAATCATCTTTCCTGGCCAAACTTGGCTTTCTCTTTCCTGGGTGCTCTGCAGAGAGTTGTTCCTTTCTTGTATTTGTCTTTGTATTGTCAGGATTAATTTTTCAGAGGGAGAAGTCTTTATAAGCTAAGCGTTATCCGCTCCTTCCTTTTTAGAGGCATGAGGTTAGATTTTTTCTTTTCTCTCCCCTGCAGAAATACTGGGGCTTGAATCTGCCATGTTGCTCCCTTTCTTCCCTTCCAGGGCATGCTGCCAGCCTGTTTTCCTCTCTCCTGTTGTATGGGTTGTCTGTGTTGACTGGAAGTACTTTGAGGTAGGCTCCTTTCCACCCCGATCCCTTCTTTGCAGGAATTTACGGGGTCATCTTAGGTGGAGGGGGCTCAGGGAAGGCTGGTGTGCCCGGGGTGAAGCAGTGGCATGGCTGTGGTGCTCCTGGGGCTGCCTGCCCGGCCGTAGCCGCAGCATCGGGGCTTCTGCGTCCCCCTGGGCTCCCTCGGGCTGGCTGAGCTGGCAGCTTGCCGAGCTGGCAACCCTCCCGCCCGGTCTGTAGGCACCGGGGTGGGCGATGCTGAGCAGGGTGAAGTGGAAAACGGTATGGCAAATATTCAGGTGTTTGCCAGGGTGCTCCTTGGCAGGCATTTGTCTTCATCTACTTAAAACTGGGCAGAAATGCATCCCCTGCTTTCACAACCGCCCGCCCTCTCCCCCTCCTCTCTCCAGCTCCCGCATCCCCTGCTCCTCTCTCTGGCGCGGCTCAGCGCTCCTGCTCCCGGCTCATCCCAGGGGCTGTAGTTCCGCTGCTGGGAAGACCTCTTCACTCTGGGCTTCGCTCCGGCCTGAGCAGCTGCCTGTATCTTAGTGTGATGATGGAGAGCCGTGCCAGAGCCGTGCCAGGGCCAGGCCTGGGCCGCAGGGCCACGGGGCAGCGTGTGCGGCCCCAGCACCCTCCTGGTGCCCCGGCCTGCGGCAGCCGGTGTCCCTTGTGGTCACGGGGAGCCTGGCTGCTTCTTGGGGTGTGGGAGCCGCGAGGAGGTGAGTCTGTGGGCTGAGGAGGAGGGGATGATGCTGGAGGTGGGGTAGAAATCTGTGTGTGCCCCGTTTTTGGGAAGGGCTGAGTAATAGCCAGACACCGGGGGAGCCTTTGGAAAAGCCGGCATGGGGAGGAGACCGCTCAAGAGCCGGGTGGGTGGTTTTGGGCAGACCTGGCCCTGTCAGCTCTGTCACTTTCTCAACATCTCGGCGAGCTGCAAAATCTCCTGAGCCTGGACTGTGGTCCGGGAGCCGGGGAGGAAGCGTGCGCCCGTGTGCGTGCGGAGAGGGCGAGGGCGAGGGCTGCGGGGGCGGCTGTGCGAGGGCATGGCGATGGGGAGCGCAGCGATGGAGAGAATGCAATTTTCCTCACCCCCTCTCTGGTTGTGATGTTAGAGTGCTTCAAGCTCTCTTTGCCTGCATCAGAAGGAAGAAGCTTGTGGCGTCGGTCTTCTCTCTTCCCTCAAGCTCAGTTGGAAGTGCAGGGCTGAACCGTCTGCAGTACCTTCTCTTTTGCAGTCTGGCTTCCCCCTTCTCCTGGCCCTTCTTCACTTCTCAGCCCATTTTCTCCCCTTAGCTTCTACTCGTACCTGGCAAGCAAATGTCTCCTCTTCCTCTCCACAAGTACCTTTTCTTTCTCCATTCACAGATTTTTCTCTTCAGACTCCAGAACATCTCTAATCTCTCTTCCCACACTGATAAGTAAAACGAGTGGTTCTTTTCCCCAGCCAGCAACAGCTCAACTTGGACAGGGCTGAAGGGCGGTTTTGCTCAGCCTGTGATTGACAGGGGATCTTCGGGATATTGTGGGCTGTGTTGATATATTTCCCTCTCTCACCCTCCCTTCCTCTGGGAATTTTCCACCTGCAGAGGAAAGGGCAACTGAGCTCCATTCCCAGGGTGCAAATAGCAGGGGGAAGGAGACACCAGCCTGACAGGGGCATGGGTGAGATCAGCCTTGCTGGGCATTGCTGGCCAAGAGTCCATCAGCCAGGAACTGTGGAGATAAAGAAACCTCAAGGGAGAGCAAGGTGAACTGGAGAGGTGAAGAAAAGAGAGCAGCAAGGAAGGGAAAAAAAGAATGGCACCCTGGAGATCTGGCCAAGAGCCAGAAAAAACAGTGTGCAAAATGCCAGGGAGTTGACAGTTAACTTGCAGTCTCCAGGAGAGGGAAGGGGGGAAGAAAATGTCTTTGTAGCACAAAGACTGGGACTTGGGGTATCTTTTTTGCTACAGATTGGATTTGAAGGGGGCCACCCGCCCCGCAGTGAGCATCTGCCCACTGAGATCAAAGCGCGTCCGTGTGTGGAAGCATGGTTTCTTGTTTCTGTGTCCTCTTCTGCCGGTTTCTTGTTTCTGTGTCCTCTTCTGGCCCAGAGAGGGACAGCACTTTGCTCTCTGGTCTGGCTTCAAGCTTTGCCTGGTGCCGTTTTCTCCTTCTGCCTTCCGGTACAACAGTTTCTGGATTTGCTGACCCTTTGATCAAATACAGTCCAGGATCTGTCCCTCAAGGAACCCCTGGGGTTCGTGCTTGCTTTCTTCAGAGCTAAGGTTGACTTTTCACCTGTCCATCAAGTTCTGTTTTATCCCTCAAAACCTGAACTTGTGTGTCCAGCGATGGAAAACCTTGCCTTCTGCCTGAAGGTGGCACGGTCCCCAGAAGTAAGAAGCCTAAAGACAAGATGTGCTGAAGGGGAAGAGGAGAGCAAGCTGTAAGAAATGCTGTTTCTTTGTCCTCTGAGTTCTCTACTGCTCTAAGCTGGAGTTGCTGGAGTGAGCCAGTTGTGAGGCATATGGTGACACACCTCACATCGTGCTGGTCCCTGCCTTTCGTACCAGGAAAGCATTGCTGGTGGTTATGAACAACTGCTCCAGCACTGCCTGCCTCTCAGAATGCTTCCTGGGTCTGTGGTCTCAGCTCAGGACCAGTGCTCCCGGCTGGAGCAGCACCTGTGCCAGCCTCCCTCTTCCCAGGACCTGCTGCAGAGCTGCCTGCACAGGATCACTTCCTCCTCCTTAGCTCCCCATCTCCCAGCTCGCTGGGACCACCAGCTGCTCTTCTGTTGATGTCAACATATATGACTCTTCAAAGCCAGCATGTCCCCCTTCACTGTAATTGCCATTTGCTGAATAATTTACAGATTCTGTGGTTTTGGCTTAGATGCGGTGTCCTTTCCTGGAAGAATTCCTGTTGAGGTTAATGGGATGCTCTAAACTGCATGAAGCCGTGACAGTAGGGAGAGACTGGGATGCCATGGAGATTCAGTTTGCTTAGTGCTAGAATTGGGGAGTTTGGGAGTAGCACAGAGGATGTGTCCAGGTAGTTCGTTCCCTGGCCGATCAGCCACTGTCTCCTTTGACAGGAATATAGATGCAATGGTTCTTTTTCAGTCTGTCTGGGATAGCTTTGTAATAACAGTAGGAGTTCGAGAGGCATTTTTATTGATTAAACAACTGAGGCTATTTGTCTTTACAAAACCAAAAATACAGAGGTGTCTTTTGCTTCCTACGTATACACTGTACACATTTATTACATGCAAGTCTTTGTAATCAAGCTGATGTTTCTGATGGAGCAGTTTATAACACTGGATTGAGATGGTATAATGGGAACTGAAGTGCAAAGGAAACCTGATGCTGAATACGCTGAATAACAGGGACCGGAGTAGAGGCAGCCCGTGAAGGCGGGGAGGGAAGCCAGGTGCTGGCTTCTTGCAGATGTGTGATGTGAGCAAAGAATTTCTTTTGAAACGTCTGCTCATGTGCTCTCTCCTAGCAATGCACCAGTGATTTCTAAGACATTCCTTTGATCAAACACCATTTCAGCTACCGGAAAATTTGTAGCTGCATCTGCCTCTTGACCCTTTCTGCCAATGGTGCTGCATGACTGCAGTGTCAGTGCTTCTTTGAGGCTAAGGCAGGAGACATCTGTGCTGAGTGTATGCCTGTGCAGAGGAGGGATGTCTCTGATGCATGCAGCTTAGGCAGCTCTGGCTTTGGCACTTAAGTCCTCTTGTTTTGTGGCTTTCTCTGTCCTCTCTCTTGTTTGGCTTTATCAGTTTCTAGGTGGTAGTCGCGATGTGCCAGTTCCAGAGCATTGATACAGATCTCATCTTTTTATTTGTGTGTTTGTACTAGCTCATGTGTAACTGAATGCTTGGGAATTATCTCTGACTGCATTTACTCTCACAGATTTTCTTTTTTTTTTTTCTTTTCTTTTTCTGCCCTTCTCCAAGTGGGCGCATGAGCATTTCTCTGCAAACAGGAACATGCGTGTGGTGGAGCTCGGATGCCTTTAGGCACATATGCACTTTCTGAGGTTAGCCACTGAATACAGTTTGTGTAACCTTTTCCAGCAGTCAAATATGAGAGCTCTCTTAGCTGCGTGTCCAACTGAATCCCTAGCTTTGGGCTGGCAAAAGGAGCTTATTTTGGCAGGCTTGCATCGCGTCGGCAATAGCAAGTGTCCTTCAGGGGGCTGCGCTTCTCTTTTGTTTCACACTTGCAAGCTCCCTTAGGTGCCTTCGAGGCAAGGAACCGCAGTCCTGGAAGGGACCCGAGCCTTCCCAAGAGTGAGGGAGGGAGTGGCTTGTCCAGATGGAAGTGAAGCAGCTTGAATTTGACTGAATTATTAAGTGATCATTTAAATTTCAACACTTGATGCTGGGTTGTTTGTTCTGGTTCTTTAGGGCCTCTTTAGGAAGCTGTGGCATACAGATTGGAGAGAAACCAGTTCAGCATGAAGTGTCTTTGTAGGTGTGTTTGTTTATGTGGTATCTTAGGTGCACAATATGTCTGTGTATGCCTCAGCCACCTTCATCTTGAAGAAGTGGAGGGCTTGGCGGAAAACACTGTGTGTGTGGCACATATGTATGCGTTGCTCTGTTCTCTGTGTGTGATGTGTTGAAGGAATATTGGATGTATGCCTGGACAGGGACCTTATGAGACATGCAGTCCCTGCAATCACAGGTACCTGCCTTGGTAAAACTTAGCAAGCACCATCTCAAAACGGCTATTGTTTTTTCCCCCTGGTTAGTTTTGGGAAGGCTATTCTAGGTCCTTGCTGCTCTAATGGATGGGAACGCCTTCAGGATGCTAGCCTAAATTAAATCAGAACTTGCTTAGCCCCATTAGTTTTTGTGTCATTGTTATCCTTGGACATAAATAGTCATATAGAGGAGTTGTCCACTGAAGTGATCTTAGTCTGTAATTGTGCAGTAATGCGCGCATCACAGGAGCGTGTATGTGCAAGCTCACTTGGGTTGGGTTTTGCCTGAGAGTCACTTTCAGCATGAAATTACAAAGGTGCCATTGCCACTGCAGCTTTGCAGGGGGTGATTTACATTTCCACAGAGCCCCCTTCAAAAGAACTTGTCAAACTTTCCCAAGTTAAAATGATAATGAAGAAAAACAAATACAATTGGTAAGGAAGATGTATCTTGTGAAAAATGTTCTTTAATGGGAAAATGTCTTTTTTGATGTGACAGGCTTGTGTGTGTGTGAAGTGATATCGCAGCTTTGATTTTTGCATGGTTTAAAAGCAATCAGCTTTGTCATGTCCTGGAAGGGAGGAAAGGAAGCCATACCGGTAGAAACAAAGTAGAATGTCAGTTGCTTTGGGTGGAAGTTGTCTGACCTCTGTCAGAGGGCCAGGGGAGGGATGGTCAGTCATGCACTTGGCTACAGCTTTTAGACTGAGGCCTAAAAAAAAAAAGATGGCTGGAAAAAAGTCATTTTCCTGTATCTGATATTTGAGAATCTTTTTCATTTGAACATTTTCATAACAACCATTTGGCAAGGTCAAGTGTGGTCAGGCCCTTAGGGCATGGCAAGGGTGGGCAGTGCGACCACCTGTCCTGGCTGTGCTGCGTTCAGCATGCAGACAGCATGATCCCCATAGTTTGGTGGTTTGGGTTTGTTGGTGTTGTTTTTTTTTTTTAATGTAATGGTTGTACAAGGATTTTTATATAGTTATTTTTATGGTGTATGATTAACGCCAGTACAGGCATTTGCTCAGTAATGGGTGAATAAAGTCCCTTGCCACAACAACATTGCGAGTGGTTTTTTCCCCCTTAGTTTCTTCTGAGCTGAGCCAGTCCTTGCGCTCTTTTCCCATCTCTTGTATTCATTTAGTGGAGCAAGGAAAAATAGGATGGTTTAAGTGGGGTGTGTGTGTGTGAGGTCAAGGGGCAGCTATAGAGCCCGGCCGGCAGCGGGCTGAGCAAGGGTTCCAGCAGCCCTTCCTGCGGCGCGGGAGGCAGGAGCTGCCGGGAGGCTTTATGGAGCTGCTGGCAGGGATTGGGGCGCTGGCTGCCGCCTTCCTGCCGTGGTTTAGGGTTCAAGTTGGCTTTATTCCGCTCTGTTGGCCCTTGATTCTAGTCTTGCTCTGGCTGCCTTAATTGGGTACTGCAACAGTTCTATATGTTAAGATAAATGAACTTTTTACTGCAAAAGGGGAAAAGAAGAAAGACAGATGATCCCTCAGCAACAGCTGTTTGGAGAAAGAATCCCACAGAAGCTGCTTCCTTCACTAATTAGAAATCTGCTTTCCTTTAGGAAGAATAGAGTCTACATTCTTGACTCCTGTTCTTGCTTCTAATTACTTCTTGGAGAAATGAATAAAGACACTGTTCTGTGTGTTTTACTTAGAGTTGCTGAGGCAGAGGATGTTGGGTGGAAATGTCTTCTGAAGATGGGGAGGAAAAAAGAGAATGAAGTCAAGATGTGAGATGGCACTGTGAGGGAAGGGGGGTCGTGTTTATTCCAGCAAGAGCTGCCTGAGCACTGGGTTAGAAGCAGTGGCAGAGCGAGCTGATCTGTGGGGTCTTCTGGTCTCTGGGGAGACAACATGGTTCCTTAGAGAGGACAAGTCCATGATGAGCTGGTACTTGCGGAAGAACGCATTGCGAGATGGTGAACAGCCGAACGGGTCTGCTGTAAAGCCAGGCAGCAAAGCGTTCCTGCTCCCCCTGCAAATTACAGCTTTCTTGCACAGTGGCTTCTCTGCGTAATTTAAGTAAAACCGAGTGGTGGTTGTTGCAGCAGCTGTGCCCAGCCAGGGCGAAGGAGCGATGCTGGGCAGGGGAGCCTGTTGCTGTCAGAAGGGATGCAGGACAGAGGTTTAAGGATGAGCAAGCAAATGCCAAACCTGTCTGTGCGTGAGGTTGGGTTTAGGTTTACAGAGGTGTTACGGAAATCGCAAGGAGGTTTAAAACAATTGCTGAGAGGAGCCTGTTGCAGGCTGTGGTGGGTGGCGGTGAAGGGAAGGTGCTGCAGTTCTGCAAAGCAGCTGCTGTGGGAGGGGAGGGAGGTGAATCACTGCGAAGGCAGCAGAACCTGCACGGCGTGCTGCGGGGGGCTCGCTGCTTCCCCTGGGGTCCTAGCCTCCTCCCGTGCAGCTCGAGGTTTGCTTCCGAGGAAGGAACCAAATGGAAATAAGCCCAGATACCTCCATACCGAACTGTCATCGCTGACGGTGGGAATTAACTATGTCAGGCACTTTGGTGCCCCGGTCGCTGATTACAGTAGAGGGGCTCCACAAGCACTCTGCGGTATCTGGTGAATAGAGGAACTTCTTGTCAGAAGTTTGCAGTAAATTCATCACAAAACAAATGCCTACAAAAATGGAATGTTAAAGCTAAAATTCAAGAAGAGTGAATGTGCTAGTTTGTCATCTTATAAAAAACACGCTTTGATTGTTTTCCATTAAGAAATAATTTTGTTTTGAAATGTGTTTCATCTTTTTATTAAGGTTATAAATATTGAAATTGGAACAAAGCATTTTATTCAACCTGAAGCAAACAATTTCGTGTTTTCCCTGATAGCTGATGAGCAGTCCGGGGTGCAGGGTGTCTCCTTCGGGCTGGAGCAGGCTCTCCGGTAGAGACAGAGATGGCTTGTGCTGCTCTCCGATGGAAAAGGCATGCGGGGGGTTGTTGCTGTGCCATGGTGATGATCTGAGCAAAGCCTCCCTCTGTCTCTGCTGAACTTTTTTAAGTCTTGAGCAGGTCTTAGTTTGCAATCCAGCAATTCAATTACTCTGGGCAATAAATTTCAAGGTAAGTGTTGGAAGCTCCATCACTTGGAGTACCAATGTTTTTCTTTTTTCTCCCGGTCTTCAAGGCAGTATCATCAGCAGTGGAAGTAATGAAGCTTGGTTTCCTATGGATTTCTCTCTCATGGTTGGATTCTTTGATAACTAAATAAGTGCGGGCTTTAACTGAATGCCCCAACCACAGAAAAAACTTCAGAAAAGCTGTACTGTGTGTAAATTCTCAAATAAGACGTGAGCTTGCATTGCATCCTGCCTGTCCGTGAGGATGCTGAGAGACTGGCTATTGTCTGTCAGCTATTTTTGTTTAACTTGAAGCGTGTGAGGGAGCTGGCTCTGTCAGGTGTGGCTGCAGGTGGCTGGTGGGTTCATTTGTGGTTGTGGGAGGCTGACAGCTGCCAGGGGAGCCTGTTTCTGTAGGAAAGCAGGTTAGGTGGGTAAAGCACAGTGTGGAAGACGTGCCTTTGATGTGACCCTGGTAGAGTCAGTGACATCATCTCTGGACGCTGCAGGGAGGAAGGAGCATTTTTTTTCCCCGTTGGGAGTTGGTTTCTTCTGGGACTGTGTGAATAAACATGTCCATTAACACAGTGACAAACAGGACTTGGCATGCAGGGTGGGTAAGCGTGGTACTTAAATTAAAACTGCTAGTTTACCGTGACCAGTGGATGGGATTTAAATGCATCAGTTCTTGTGTTTGGTGAGTACCATATCCACAGTTACCAGAGGGTTAGTTAAATGGCATGCGGTATATTAAAAAATGATCCATTTCTCCACTGTAGATGCATTCTTCCTAAAATCACTTTACCTTTTCAGTGTTAGTAATTTTCAGGAGTGTGCTTAAACAAAAGCAGTAATGAAAAGTGTATGTGTGCCTGGGAAATAAGAAGGAAGAGGAGTAAAATATGTATTTCATTTCTTGCCTAGGAGCCATACAGACGGGTTCCCGTCTGCGGAACCTGTGGTTTGCCAGATGAATTCCCCCGACTCTGAAGCTGATGGGGTGGTGCCGCTTGTGCTCCAGCTCTGATATTTAGCATCCAGTGAAGAAGTAAAAATCAGGGGGCAAAATCAGTATGGGAGAGCCGAGTGACAAATCTTTCTGTACAAATAACAAGTGATAAGCTGATAACTGGTAGCCTAGATAGGCAATTAACACAATTGGTTACATTAACTGATGGCAGAGATCTCCTTTATGTAGAGATTTGCCTCAAGTCTTTATGCTCTTTCTGAAGGCTTGCAGGGAATAGCTGTGGAGGATAGACATCTTCAGAAATTAGCAGTGACTTTCGGGCAGAATAGATGATTAATGAGAATTTATTGCTGTTGATGGACAAATGAAGCACCTCCAGTTTTCTTGTGAGTGATGTTCAGCTTTCTTTTCTCCAGTAAATGATTCAGCTGCTCAAACTTTTCTAAGAACAATTAGAGGTAAAGAGAGAGGAGAAAAGGGAAGAACTGGCCCCTCTCAGCATGATTTATGATCTAACTCTTTTGTAACAAGATTTCCAGTGTTGTAAAATATTAAATACATCCTTATATTCAGTATCACATTTTGATACATTTCATGCCTCATTTGCTACGGGAGTCAAGGACAACTTCACATTTTTCATGGCACAAGGCCCAGATTTGTCTATTTATTTATTTTTAATCACTACATTTTTCTTTTTTTACCTGTATCAATTTGGATTAAATCTTGGCAACCATAGCAACCTGTTCCACTGGGTGGTTTCAGGTCTCCAGCACGTGGGAACTTTTTGGCTTGGCTTATCCCCCATGGGCTGCTGTGCAGTAACCATCTATAGAGGATCATGGTTAGTAGGGAATGGGTGGGATACGGTTTTGCGCTGAACGTTAGACTGAGGCAGGTAGCTCTCTGTCACTGGCAGTGTCACTTTTAAACAAAAGGCTATTTTGTTTTAACAGCTCACATGATGTAATGGGAGGGGGGGTCAAGTGGAATTTGCTGCCACAGTTAAAGGAAGATGCACATGTAACTCCTGTTAATTTTTTAATTAGGAAGGGCTTGGTATGTCTCTTTTTCTTGATCTGTGTGGGAGTTTTTTGATTATTGCTTCCCACATTGGGGAGCAACACCTGATTCCTGTTGCCTTCTGTATGGAGTCACCAGAACACAGTGACTCTGCTTCTGCAGGTAGGGGCGGCAGCTTGGGATGCGGCGGAGCCGGTGCTGCATCTTTGTAATTGGAACATGCGCTCCATCCTATTTCAGGTCTTGGACCTTGGGTGCATCCTTTTAAATTCCCGTGTTAAGCCAAGGAGTTTCTACAGGACTACTTTAACAGCTGGGCTTTGTGGAGGCTGAGCTGTGAGGTGTCTTGTGTTGGCTAGGGCTTAGATTTTTGGGGGGAGAGCTCAATTCTCATAGACATACCTTGCTCTGGATCCATTCCACTTGCCTTCACTGAGGCATCTCTGCTCCTTCTTAAGTCGACATAGAGGTTGTGTTTCCTCTGAAGGAGATATCTCAGATGTGAGTCATCCTCCTGGGCTCAGGGTGTCTGACTTCAGAAAATCCTATTTTTTCCTCCTACTGGCAAGGTGACTCCAATTTTTTGTCTAAGAAAGTACAGTCAGAGCCATTTGCAAGTTAACTGGAGCTCAAGAAGCTCTACCTAGAAATAAAACAGACATTTTTTAAACAGTGAGAGTAATTAGAAACTGTAATATCTCCCCTAAGGCTTGTGGTCAATTATCCATGAATGGCAACTTTACGTTGTGATTGGATGCTTTTTTCCTGAAAGATGTGCTTTAGTTGAAATTGGAATGAGCTCAAGAAGGCCCATGGCTGGTTGTTTTGGAAGGAGGCCTGGACAACCACAGGGGTCCTTGCTGATCTGTAAGTGGAAGCTGGTTTAGCAAAAGAGCCCAGTGTTCACAGATTTTTTCAACGAGCTCTTTTGAACTGCTGCAACTTTGCCACTGAAGTTCCTGAAAGAACGGCCACGAGACTTGGAAGAGTTTGGCTGGATGGAAAATTTTACAGCTAACCTATTGATGCTCTTGCCATTCTAGTTCTCAAGAGTGCACGTCTCCTTTCCTAAGTGGTCAGCACCCAGAAACTAAATCCTTTCGAGTTGAAGTCGTAACATCTCCGAACAGGCAGGCACTCAGCTGCCTTTAGGGACAGGTCATCACCAGGGCAATGGCGCCCTAAATGAGTGGTCCGCTGGCAAAGGAGTCTGTGAAAGATCAGAGTTTCACGAACAACAAACACATAGATTTTCTCTATAGGAGAGCTTGTATCTGTACTGGAGAACTTCTAAGAATTTGCATCAAAAAAGCTTCAAAGCCCTTCTTTTTAAATGAAAGTGTGCATAGGAGTTGGGGGCATTATTAGTTTAGGGGTTCTTAAAGATCCCACTAGATTATTGTCTGCCTCTTTTGGTGGCTGATATCCTTTGAAAATCTGTCCCAAAGGGTTTAAATCACTCCTGAAAATGGAACTTGCATTTCTAAATTACCTGTTTCCCTGAAAACACTACCCATAGCATTGCCTTTTTCTAGTAGCCACATCAATTAAAAACCTTTCTGCATCTTGCTGTCAGCAGGCCCTTGTGTATGGTAGGGAGTGCAAAAGTTTCACCCAAGATGCTTTTTATGATCCCTGTGCTTTGCAAATGAAACAAAATTTAGTGAGGGAACCCATCTTTGTTCCCCTCCTTCCTGTACAGCAAACTAATTGAAAACAACATGAATGTTAATGATGCATTTCGCATTTGAAAGTTAGAGGGGTGATTAATACATTGTACATTGTACATTAACACCTTCTCAGGGGCATAATGAGGACAAAATATATGCTCTGAGATGAGGTTTATTTCGTGTGTGTTTCCTGGGTTCCACCACCCCCTTTCGCATTGAAATACAAGCTTTCCAATCCAGAGGGTTTTGTTTCAAAGCATAATTTTAAATCAATCAATAAACTTTTATGTCTTAATCCTTTTTTCCTTCCCCTTTTGGTTGGATAGCTGAAACAAGATGCACAAAGTGAGTGGTGGTGTGAGGAAGGCAGGAAGAAGAAAGAGGAGAAAGGGGAGGATGTGAAAGGCCAGTGATGTGACAGGTTCCTGAAGCTGTCACCTCTTGATGTTGGTGGAAATGATCTGTTATTGGAGAGAAGGCTAACGAAAGGTAACTTGCTGGAGTCCAGGGAAAGCTTTTTCCTCTCCTTTGCTGCTTGACCGATGGCTGTCTCCAGAATCCTTGTAATGCCTTTTTTTTTTTTAATTATTGTGGTAAACTGCTCTTGTGAAGTCACTGGCGTGGCTGGAGGCTGAAGCATTTGATTAATCTGTAAGGCAGCTGGATGCAGAGTGCATCCACGTGGCAAGCAGAGATCAGTCTCCTCTGGCCCCGGCTGGTACTGGAACGCCAACTGCTCTCTTAACCGGGCTGCCGTGAGCCGTGACTCGTGCAGCGCCCGTGCCCGCGCCGCCCCGTGCCCACCTGCCTGCCCTTAAGGGCACGTCTGCTTCCAGAGTTGAGCTGGGACTCGGGCGCTGTTGTGGCCTCCCCTTGCTCTCTGACTCTCCCAGCTTCTGGCCTAAGCCGCTTTTCAAAACCTCTTCGCTTCCAGGAGGTCTTTAAACGGGGCAGGGCTTTCTCTGCGGCGGTGACCACGGCCGGGTGAGCTGCCTTGGGCAGGGAGGGGAGCAGCGTCCCTGCAGCTGGCACCCAGCGCCCGACGTACAGCCCGCTCGCAGCCTTGGCGGGGGTTTCGGATGGGCTGTGGGCGAGTGGTGATAATCCTGCTCACTCTGCAGCTTTGTGTGCTGGAAGAGTTCGGAAGTTGCCAAGTTTTCTGATTTTGTGGCAGATATTTGAATGGGCTTGTAATTTTACAAGTGAGTTAAAGTTCCTGGTGTCCTGCATCCTCCATGCAACTTCTGTTTTCCTTTTCTAAACCAAAATAAGCCTCTTGTTTGTGAAACAAACCTTAGGCACAGGAAGCGTGGCCAGAAACCAGAAGGAAATTAAGAATACCAGATATATTGGTGTTCATATGTTACTTCTTACGATAATATGGGTTTGGGGGATTGTTACTTTTAGTGTGATTTTGTGCAGTGACATTGGAACTGTTTAAGAAACCAGAAGGAAATGAAGAATACCAGATATATTGGTATTCATATGTTACTTCTTATGATAATATGCGTTTGGGGGATTGTTACTTTTAGTGTGATCTTGTGTAGTGACATTGGAGTTGTTTACTTTGCTTGTGGTTTTGGCTGGAGTCGTTTATGATGAAATGCATGTGATTTTTTTTAATTTTTTTTTGGTAATAAGGTATGTGCCTAGTTCAGTGCCTAGATGTGCTCACATGGAATTGTGGCACCCATGGCACCTCTCATAAACCTGCAGGGTCAGTGAAGCTGTAACCTGGGAGAGCCTCCCGAGTCAGTCGGGTGGGAAGGCAGGACGTTGGTGTTGCGTGGCTTCAGTACCAGACGTTGCAAGAGAAGTCAGCGGGTCCACAGCCACGCGATGGATGAAAACCTTGGCACCAGTCGGCGGCTGCAGCTGTGTCTGAGATCTCTTACCCCTTCTGGCTAGCCTGGGCAGCAGAGCCCCACAACTCGCGCAGGTGGCTGCAGCCGCTCTCTAGGAGCAGGCATGGTACTTACCTCCTCCCGTCGTCCTGTGGGTTGCCTGAGGACCAGGAGAGGTGGTGAGCCTCTGCATGTTTGCGTTCCTCAGACTGCTCACGGTAATATGCTCTGGGAAATGACTGTTTAGCGTGGTCCGGCCCTTATGCTGTAACGTTGTTGTCGTAGGTGGAAGCATGTGGTGGTGGCTGATGATGTAACTCACTCCAGGAAGGGAAGGAGATCACGCGAGCTGTAACACGTCTATAATTAAACACAATTAATGCCTGTAAAACAACAAACACTTTTAAATGCTGCAACTGAATTATTTTTCTCCTTTGGCGAAGTCATTAAAGGGGAAGACGGGGGTGTGGAGGGGGAAACGTGTGTGTAGCAATCCACTTAGTATGTTTGAAACCTTTTTTTATTATTTTTTGATGAATGAAAATTAAAGTCTGAGAATGGCTAGAAAGTCCTGGTGAGAATGGCTGCGTTCCTTCAGGCTGTAGGCAGCCTCTTATTAATAGCACCTGCCACTGCTATTCCCGCTGGTTTGTGGATAAAGAACCCCAATTCTGATGTGTTTTTCAAAAGGTGGGGGAGGAGGAATCAACCCATAGTAATTACTACTTTGCAAGTTGAGTACTTATTGACTTTCTGAATGGTGATGAATGGAAATGCGCTTTATTTATTAAAAAACATAAAATGCAAACATAAAATGCCTTTTTCTTCAGAACTGGACATATTTTTCCTGTGCTTGCTACCTCCTAACTGTTTTTATCTGCTGTTAAGCCATGTGCTTCCATGAAAGTAGCTCCATCTCTGTTTTGTCTGAAATTATAGTAGGCTCAAATCAAGGCCCTCGAGCTTCTTGATGGCACGTTCCACCCGATCTGCCTCTGTCTCCCTGCCTTAGGAGCAGTGTCCTGTGGCTGTCTGTATGATCTCAACCTGCTGTGGCTTGGCTGTATCTTAAATGGCTTCCTCATTTGGGTCTAATTAATCTTCCATTAGTAACGCAGCCCAAAAGATACAGCTAGAGATTTCAGTAGTCCCATATAGAAAGATCTAAGATTTAGAGCAATGCTACCAAGAAAAACCATGTCATCTTTCAGGATTGTGTAATAGAACAGTTTTATCCTTCTTCTGTAACTTCCAGGCCAGCTGTGCTAGGAGGCAGGATTTACTGCTGCACTTCTCTGGCAGGCAGGGTTGTTCCCCTGACCTTCTGCTCCAGCAGACATTTGGACCTGGACATAAATCTGGGGCTATTGCTTCTCCCAGTCATCTTGGTGATCTCACTGCTGCCTTGTGCTCGCTGTTGCATATCTGTCTGTCTGCCTGCCTGCCTCTCCTCTTGTGCTCAGTTCCCAATTTTTCTGGGGTCGTGGGGCTGTGTCCTTGCTTATCTGCAGCTTGCAGGGTGCTGGAGAGGCACATGAAGGGGGAGGGTTATACTTTCGCAGTTTGGGCAGCATATCTGGTGTGTAACCTGGTGTGGCCTGAGCAAAACTTGCTGGATCTGGGAACAGGGACAAGGGGTAACTGGCTGAGGCTGGGTTACAGTGGACTGTAGTAAGGAGATGGTGCAGGAAACTCCAGGAGATGGTGCGGGAGCTGCTGAGGCTTGGGTATCATCTATATCCTTTAAGTTAATGATTATTTCCTAGAAGTGAAATAATTTTAAAAGAGGAGATGTAAGGTTCTGAATTGCTCAGCTGCTCATGGTCAAAGATTTCCCCCCCTGCTTTCTTTGGCGCAGTTGGTGGCCATCCTTCTCTGCTCTGGAAGTGCCTGAGTTGTGCTGCCCTGGCTGCCAGCTCTCAAAAGCCTGTGAAGATTGCTGATGGCATTGCTCAGTGATCTTGAGATCAGCTGGGATGATCTGATGACTGTAGCAGCAGTTCAAGTGTGCTGGAATGGTCAGGCAGGAGCCGTAAGTGACGGCTCTTATAACTATTCACATACGGGAGTTTCTTTCACACCTTGATGCAGTAGCGCAGAGTAAATCTAAACTGTCATAATCCATAAGCGTGAGTCCTCATGTACGACCTCTTTAGCCGACTGCAAAAGCTGCTTCCAGAACAATAACTCAGGTAATAAGGAGTCCCTAGGTTCAGCTTAGTAATAGCTCTTAATGACTCCCAGCGAGCGATTGCAGCCTCCGTAACCCTCCGAGCCGTCCCCACCTTCTGCGGGAGTGTCTGAGGAGCCCCACCTGCGTCATGAGCAATCTCATCGCTTGTTGAAAAGTGGAGTGCAGTGGTGTCAGTGGGGGGAAAAGGTACAGATCTGGGGAGGGGGGCGTTCGGGGAGATGGAGCGCTGTGTGTTTTTTGTCACGGAGTCGGGCACAGCGTGTGGGCAACGGCACCGGGGCAAGGAGCGGGCAAAGGGGACTGGGCTGGCTGGCTGAGCAGTAAGGGCACAGACCTGCATGTCACTTCAGAAACCTTGATCAAAACAGCTCAGACTCAGAGACTGTTAAGACTGGGATGAAGGCTCAGATCAATAGGCTTTGAATGAATTCCTATAAAAAGGAAGAATTTGGTTTTGACTTTGTAGGCACACTGCAGGAGAATCTAATCCATTGTCCCCGAAGGAGTCGTTCCAGCCCTCTTCTCATCAAGATACACAGGGTTTTTAAAACCTGCCAGGTTTTAGTGGGGTTGGAAAAGACAAAAAGGTGGGGAGCAGCGGAAATTAAACTGCAAATGTTCACAATAAAATGGTGGTAGAAGTAGAGGTGGACAGGGAAGAAGAGAGCATCTGAATTTAGTCTCAGGAGACCAGTAACTTCTCAGGGCGTTTTTGGCTGTTCTCAAGCCTTCTGTCTGTGTGCTGCAAAGACCTGTGCAGGCTGGAGTCAATCTAGTGTTGGGGTTGTGGCGTGTTTTGGTGTCGAGCCCTGTGATTCCCACCCAGAAAATGCTTGGATACCCCCTCTTTTGAAATAAGTCACCTGAGCCCAGAAGCCAGGCACAGAATGAGCTTTCTGTTGATGAGCGCATGCCCAGATGTTTTGCTAGACCAGGGCCAGTGTGCCTTGCCTCTTGTTGAATCCAGCTTCTACAAGCTTATGTCCTGCAAACAAATAGGTTTTCCACCCTGAAGCTGAGCTCTGTGTATATGTGTGTGTATATGAGAAGCTTACTCTTTTTTTAATAGTGATGCTCCATTCTTCTGTGACGCTGCTCGGCTCTAGCTCCCAAATCTCCTTACGAAGGCAGGCATGACCTTGTCAGCATATGCATATGTTGCTGTGTGCTCTGGGAAGGAGTTGAAGGCACCTTCTCTCCATGTAGCTGGTAAGGAGTCTTTAGAAGCAACCTTTGAATCCATGTTGGGACTTCCAGGGAAGTCTATGGCTTAACTGAAATGATGCTTTTGATGCTCATTTGGGTAGATCCATGCAGTACCAAAGCAAGAAGACCTAGTAGGGAATACTTCCAGTTTTATAGAAGGGGAAACAGTGGGAAGAAGAGGCAGTGAGTTATATAAGGATAAGGGAACAGGGCAGTTGCAGAGCTAAAAATGGATTTCTGGAGTCCCAATTCAATAGACCAAGCTATCACGCTGTGTGTGTTATCTTTTACAGGCTCACTAGCAGGCACAAACATGTACCCACCCACACAGTTTTAATCTCAGTTGCTGTGTCAGACATTGCTGATGGGTGAACCCTGAAAACTCCATGAGGCAATTTTAGAGGCACTGCCAAAATTTCCCTGGCTGATAGTCTAAGAACGTCCGCCCCTTGGGTCTACCAAACTGCGCTGGGAACCCTTGGAGAAGCATCTGTTATTTCTAGCAGCGGATTTCCTTGGGAAGTGGATTCCCCCACAGACTGTTGAGCTGTGATTTTGTCCCTTCCGGTCCCATACGGAGCCAGAAATGGGAATGAAACCATCGAACTCGTGCCTCTTCCCCGTGAGCATGCAAAAATCTGGGTTGCGTTTTGATGGGGCATCTAGAGCAGCATCTAGAGCATGCAGGTGAGGCTAGATCCTCTTTGTACTTGCCTATACTGCCTTGTTAGCAGGGGGATCAGGTGCTGCCAGACCCAAATCATGTCTGGATGCACTGACAATATTTTGATTTATTTATTATTTTTTTTTTTTTTCCTTCTTGAACCTCCTGGACACCTACAAAACGCAAATACCGGGAATTCCAAATCTGAAAGAAGTTTGCTAGCTATATTTCATGAAATCTTGTCTGTAGTGTGTGTTGTTTGTTTTAGTGGGAGGCTGGGGCATTTCGGGGCTTGCAGTGCTACCCAGTGATCTCAGTTCAATGTCCTGTCAACCATCGGCTCCCTTTGTGATCCTGGACAAATTGTTTGGTCCCTTTGGGTCTCAGTTTTCCCTTGTGCGAAGTGAGGATGGATAATTGTACCGAGGGGTTGTGAGGAGAAGCAGTGTGTGAAGTTGCTCTGAGCAGGGGTCCTTGCATCTGTTGCCTTCTGACTCTTGCTGGTGGCCAGTACCAGGTTTATTTGGACACGGCTGTTTAGAGAGGGCTGCTCAGACTCCTCTCTAAACCCCAGCAAATCTGCTGTGGGATAGCATGCTACTTGACAGCCGTTGCTGCTGAGCTTTGATACTCTTATTTACACATGACAGAAATGAATTGTAGACACAGCGGATGACTAAACAGATTAGTTACCACATCGTTAATTACCTTCATCCCAGCACTGTTCTGGACGATGCTCTGAGGCAGAACAGTGACCTGATGATACAAGTGCTGTGTTGCCTGTCCTGAGCTGTCAGTGGGAGAATTATTAGAATAGCTTGAACTGGTAAATCACTGGCAACTGCTTTTGTTTGGTGTGAGAGGGGGTGTGTCTATAGAAGAAAGTTGCCTCGCATAACCTGTTTGGTTTGTGTTTACAATGAACTGTTGGAGTGACTTTCATATGTCCTGTCCCACTGTGGAGGGGAATACGAATGGCTGAGCTGACTGCGCTGCAGGACAAAAATCCCTCTGAAAATCAGTGGAGGTGAGGATTTGTTAAAAGATGTTACCTTCTCGTTTTACTAAATATTAGTCTTTTCTGTGAGCGCTGGCTGAAAACTTAGGGTGTGAAATGTTAATGGCAGCATCTTCTAGTGAGCAGAGCACTGCGTTGTGAGGGCTGGGCTCTGTTTCAGGGTCCTCTCCTGGCTTTGTTACGCTGTGTGGAGCAGGGCTTGTCTTGGTTTGGATGACAGGAGCGTAGTATTTGGGGACAAGGATTTTATCTGGAGCCTCGACAATTTCATTTGGAGTGCTGCTGTAGCTCAAATAAATGACAAAGTCCAGCTAGGCAGAGGATCAGGGTGTGGGTTGAGTGGGGTTGGAGGGAGGAAAACGCATTCCAAATGCAGCTGGAAAAATGGTGCTCCAGGTTTCCAGCCTCTGGGTTATTCCTGGCCAGAGTTAATGATGATATATGAGTCTTACAGAACACTCTTTTTCCTGAGACCTCAAAGCCCTTCACTGAAGGAGGTCCGCAACATTATTCTCACTTCGTACAGGTGGTGAAATTAATGCATTAAGAGAGAAAGTAGTTTAGCCAAGCAGCAGAACTGGGGATGAAATCTTGGTGTCCTGAAACAGTGTCATGCTTTGCCTCACAGGAGCCATTGCCTTTTCCAGCTCTTGGATGTTGCTGGTACTTTGATTAGTAAGTCAAGCCCTGCTGTTTTGGAAGGTCAGCAAGCTTATACATCTTGTTCATGCATACTTGCTTGCTTGTCTGTTAGCTTCTGTGAGACCCCATAAAGCGCCCTTAACCCTATCTCCCAGCATCTGCTGTGTGCTTACAATGACAAAATCAAACACAAGTTTATCATCATCATCTTCCTTCTGCTGAGCAGCTGCTGTGAATACCATGCCAGTGCTTTAACTCTCGTAAATTGCTCAAAAAGCCTGGGCAGAGGTGTCGCAAATTTTTTTAGGGCTTTTTTGGGAGAATGTAAGAGCTTCTGCAGCATTCTAAAAAGCCCTGGAAAAGAGTGAGCCTGGTGGCTGTTTGGGGAGATGGCCCCGTGCTCCCTGCAGGGTCACATCTCTGCGTGCAGTGCTCTCTGGTCCCATTCTTTGCTAGGAAGTGGCTGCAGGTACACAGGCATCTCTCTTGTTGTTTCAGTCTCTGGGGTAATCTGGGATATAATCCTCAGATTAGTATGGTCAAACCAAATTGAAGGGTTGAATTATTATCAGTGAGAGAGTCCGACACACTGGCTGCTCCTGAAATGCAGCTGTGTTCTTTTTTCTCTTCCTCTCTCTGTTCCCTCTCCTAGGGTGCAGAGCAGCTTTGTGTCCCTCTGCCTTTTCTTGGTTTGCTGCCCTGTGGCTCTCAACTATTAGCAGTTGAAGCCTGCTTCTTGCAGCTTGTGTTGGTTTTTTTTTCCCTGTTTTTTTTTCTTTCTTTCTTTTTTTTTTCTTTTTTTCCCTCCACCTACATGGATCCTGGTAAGCCATTTCACACCAACTCAGGTATGTGCCAAGGGTGTACCTGGCGCTCGCTCTCTGGCTGCAGCTAGCACTGTGCCACCCTCACTCAAGCACACGTGTTAACTGTGGCCATTTGTCTCATCCCCCAGGCTGCATTTGGTTCTCTCGGTCCTCTCCTCCGCTGCATGCTGTGCAGGTTGGCCGTGGGCATCTCGCTTGGTTTGATTTGAGCCGTGGTTTCTCTCCTTTATATAACACCGCTGCTGCCACCCCGGTGCCGGGGGGAGTGTGTGGGCCACGAGGCAGCCGGGTACCCGGCAAGGAGCGGTGGGTCAGCACCAGTGGGAGCAGGACCCTGCAGAAAGCCACAGAAATTGGGGGAACTCCTGCTGCTTCGGACAGGAGCACGTGCCACCCCGCCTGGCAGAGCCCCCCTCTCCGGGAGCAGCCCCTCCTGGTCTATTCCTTGGCTTCCCCTCCGTTGCCTGGTGCAATTCAAAGGTGTTGGCTTGGCTCCCTCAGCTTCTTCCTCGCCCCAGGGAAGAGTTGCGTCTCTCGGCTGCGCAGGCAGTCTGCCACTGCCGCGGAGAGCCCGGGCTGTGTAGGTGGCTGCCTCTTGCCTCTGCCGGAGCGCGGAGCCGGCGGTGGGTGGGAGAGAGCGGGCTCTGCATCCCTCCTTTGCACTCTGTGGCTCCCTGTGCTTGGCACCGGCAACTCACCCTCGGAGATGCTAACGTGCAGCGCACAGATGGCCTGAACAGTTTGGGGAGCAGACTCTCTTTCATTTGTGTAAAGGCAAATAGGCTTTGAAGTGACTAAACTGCTACAGCGGGAGTGACAGGGGAATGCAGATTTCTTTGGGATTTGTGCTTGGGCTCGGTTCCTTCAGTTGCAGAGGCTGTGGCACTCGTGAGGAAGCCCTCGGCATGTTTGCGCTTCCCTGGTGGCATCCTGAGCTGCCTCCGACTGCAGCGGCTGCTGCGGCTTCACGCGGAGCTGTGCCATGGAGTCACGGTTTGTCCAGCGTCTGCCGATAGTCATTCGGGAAGGGATATTGGCTCGCTTTTGGGAAACTTCTTGTTCATTAAGGAGTTTATCAGTTTCCACCGGGGTGGAAAGAGCTATTTCTGCCCTGTGGAAAATCCCTGCCGTTTATTTTGTGAGCTAAAGGTCAACTTGGCAATCTCCCCCATTTAGATAAAATATAAAACCTTCCCTTCTCTGCTGTAAACCTACATTTGCTGAACCACTTTTTGGTATTTCAGCGTGCCTGCAGGAGGGAGTAATGGATCGGGGAGACTCTGGTGCTCTTTAGGTTTCTTGCTGACTTGGAGGCTTTACACACATGCCTGCCGTACACGCAGAGATTGCTGCTGCCGACCATGAGCTGATTAAATGCGACGCATCGAAGTTAAAGAGAGCTTGAGATTACCACTGCAGCTGTGATCGGCTGACAGGATGTGGCACAGCCCAAAATTCTAGTCAGGCTAAAATCAAATTAAAGTTTCCCAGCATGATATTTTAGGAGGGGAAAAAAATAATAAAAAAAAAAGATGGAAAAAGAAAAACCCAAAACAAAAAAGCCCCCCACAGAGTTCATCTGGTGGATGGAGTTACATTAAGCGAATGGAAATTAAAGGCTTTTCATAGAGATCTTCAGTATAATTTGATGGAAGACTTTAATTATTTCAAAGTGCCTAAGAAAAGGAGCTTGGAAAGATTTCGAGGGGGGTGAGCTCTCATAAAAAGATCTCTCTTCACAAGCATTTTGAGCTGTTGTTGGGCTGAAAGGCTGCTGTCAGCTCAAAAAGAGGGATTTGAAAATCCTGTGCCCCCCATCCTCCCCAGAGACCAATTCCTGCATGAGTGGCAGTCAGTCTCATAAGAGAAGACCAGGGAGCTGCGAGGAGGCGGGTGAAGGAAGAGCAGAGACTTCAGTGCTGCCAAGCAGCTCTCTTTATCAGCCTTCACAAGGCACGTAGGATGAAGAGGGCTCCTGGCCGTTAACGTGAGGATGGCAGCCTGTGGTTGATTTGGATCTCTCTTGGCATTTTGGAAAGTAGAGCCAGAAAGAGAATCTTCTCCCTGGCACCCGGGGGAGATGGTCCACTGAAGTCATAATGCTGAAGTTGTCACTCATCCAACTCTTGCTTGGACAGCCCAGGAATTAATGGCTCTTTGTCTTGTCTCCAGGTTGACATAAATTCAAGTATCTGGAGACCATCCACTCTTTCCCTGCGACTTGGATGCTCTTCTCTCGTCTCCAGCCTGCTCATTTTTAGGCAGAAATGTGGCTCTTCCAGCTCTGAATGCTCAGTGTTCCCAGCTCCTCCTCTCCCCCAGACACGCCATTCTGTGATACCCCTCCCTTACCTCCATAGGTGCCTCTGCAGGAGGGTGGCCCGATGGTGTTGCAGGCGGGGGAGGCAGGACCGTGCCCCCAGCCGTGGGTCTCACGGCTGAGCCGGCGAGCCCTGCCTGCCTGCATGGCTGCTCCTCGCTGAGCTGGAGGAGGGTGATTTTGTTTTAGAGGGTGGCAAAGTTTACAGTGAGGAATGGTTTTGGCTGAACAAAGTGGCCAAAGTTAAAATGCCCTGAAAGACAGAGATTTCAGGTTGCTGCGCAGAGCTGCTCTCACTCCTGCAAACGTGTACTGCGCTCGCAGGCTGGGGGGGCAGGACAGCAGTCAGAGATGGCAGGGTTTCAATGGAACTGGGAGCCTTGCCTGATTTGCTACAGCCCAAGGGTTGTGTAGCACCAGGTATTTCCCATTAAACTTCAGGATGCCTTTCCTTGCTATGTCTGCTCTCACCACCCGTTCCGATGGTGCAAGCAGTCCTGATGCTGATTAGGCTGCGCGGGGCTGTGCGGGGGCTGCGTGTGCCCTGCCAGAGACCCGCCGTGTCCCCTCAGGTGAGCCAGCCCGTACGCCGGGTAACAGCACCGCTCTCCTCTGCAGAGGTGCTCTGAGGGTAGACACAGCCAAGGAAGTTGATAGCAAAGGAGTGGGAAAAACATAATCAGCTTAAATAAATGGGTGAGATGGGGAGAGCAGCGGGATCCTTTCCCAGGGATGGTGTTACATAGCAGTAGAGGGCAGGTGCTAATTTCTCCTGCCTGTGGGGATGAGGTTTTGGCAGATACTGGCAAAGAGGCAGCGTTGGTGTAGCCGTGGGGATGGGAGAAGGGGGATGCTCAGTTGCAGGTAGGAGCCAGGGCGAAAAGCAGAGCCTGGCATCTCCCCGGCTGCACCAGGCAGCGCAGGCGGGTGAGCTGCCCCCGTCCGCAGCAGCTTGTCCTGAGCCATCGGCAGGGCTCGGAGAGCCGTTGAGCCTGCACGGCTCATGGGTGGAACAGTCCCAGGGAGGGAGCCATTGGGATAAACATCCACACCAGCTGTCTAAAGAAATGGACTCTGTTTTTAGGAGGCTTGAGTGACTGCAGACTCATACAGCCTGCTAGCGAAGGAGAGAGGGAAAAGGAACTTCAGAGGGAAGCCTGGTCTGAAGGGGCATTGCATTTGTTCAGCCCTTAATGAGCAGCGCGCTGGGAGTGCTGTCAGGTGAGGTCCTGTACGGTGGTATATCTGCAGGGGCCAGTTAACCCAGCCCTTCAGTAATAGGAAATTATGCACTGTTTATTGCTGGGAATGTGGGATTTTTTGTTTTGGTTTGGTTTTTCTCTCCTTGGTGTGTCAAAGGTTTTCTGCACCGGCTGTTCTTTGCTGCATTTCCTCCCTAAAGCTGCTCTTGAAGGAAAAGGGGTTTGTGCTGCGCACTTGGCCAGGCTCCTGCGTGGTGCCGCTGCAGAAGTTTGGGCTGTGTGGTTGCCCGTGTCTGCCTTGTGTCGGTATCTGACCCGCTTCCTCCCCCATCACATCTCCTGCGCTCTCCAGGCGCTTGTGCCGACACGCACTTGCATCACGGGGTGAAATGAGTCCCTTGTGACCCCCCGGGCCCCCGCAGACGACGTCCAGATCAGTGGCTGAAATCCAGGTGTGCAACAGCCTTCGCCAGATGCGTGTCGTCTCAGCAGAAGAGCTGCTTTGGCAGAATAGCTGTGTGAGGGCAGAGGGTGGAGTGGTGGATGCAGCCAGCTTCCTAAGCGGCATGTCTTCAGGGCAGGGACTATTCGTATAGCGGGAAGCAACTGAGGTGATGGCAGATGGTTTTGTTTTTAATTTAAGGGTCTATTTGCACGCACCAGGCTGTCCTTGTTCTGTTAATAAAGGCATCTGCACACTGGGGTCACCATCTCACTGCACTCTTTGAGGATTCGTTGCTTCAGCAACAGCATTTGTTGGGGGTGGCAGAGAGAAAATGACCCCCTGATGTTAGTGATTTAACTTCTGGCAAAGCAGGCTGAGAGGTGGAGGGGAGGAAGAGCGGCTCCGCGGGGGGCTGGGGGAGCTCAGGCTGCAGGTTTGACGAGTGACCCCCTTCCTTCACCTTCACCTTCAAAATGCTCAGGGTTATCTGTCCCTCTGGGTGTTTGTCCCTCTCCCTCCAGCAGTATCTAAGCTACTTTTGGAAAGGAGTAATGTGGAGTTTAGCATTAATAGCTTTTCTTTTGGGGGCAGGAGAAGATGCAGAGGCTGCCAGGCTGCCATTTGACGGCAGTTAGCTACAATCAGCTGGGCTGATGGCTACTGGGCAGCTGGAATAGCTGGAAGCCTGCTGGGCTCCAAACTGGTTCAAAATGAGTTGTGCTGAATCACAACCACTCAAAACTTCCTCTGCTTGGAGTGTATCCCAGCTGAAGTGAATCCCAGAGGGTGGGGGGAGAAACCCAAGTGGCTGCTGTGAGCTGGGGAGTTAAGGCAGCCTGGCATACGGTTTATGCCTCGTGGCTGAGTTCGGTGAGCTCTAATTGATGATTTTCCCTGTATTTGGAGCACGCATAATGTCTTTCCCTTGTGGATTCCTTGGTGCCTAATGGGAGTTGAGCCAAACCTGCAGTCCTTCCCTCTGTGGAAAAATCATTCTCTCCTCTACGAGACTATTATTTCATCAAACTCATAGAAACGGTTAGTTTTGTGACTCTGCGTCCCCATGAAATTTGCTTGGAAACTGGCCATCATATTCCAGGTTGATTATGGATGGCTAAATCAATGGGTATTGAAAGGACAGCTGTGTAAACCTTGCTATCTGTGGTATTGAGACCAAACCAGAAGCCCCTGGATCAGAAGGAGCAATTTCAGGATGCCAGGTGTCAGAGTCCTGTTGGCTCATGTGGCCAGACAGGCTGTGAATTTGGGCTTGAGGGTAACAGCTGCATTAGAATATGGTGCTGGATTTAGGATGGATTATAGGTCAAGATGCAAACGGTAAAGTTCAGCTAAGGCTGGTTAATGAGGACAATTTATGCTTATAGCTGCAAGAGAATGATGCGATCAGGGTTTTCAGAGTGCTCAGCATGGGCATAACTTAGTCCCTTTGTACTTTCCTCATTTAAGTGGAATTGATGTTCAGCCAGTGATGAAAACAACTGAAAAGCCAACTCTGGAAAGGGTTGTTCCTTGCTCAGTTTGGAAATTGGTTATCGCTGATGAGGACGAGTGCTTTGGGAGCAATTTTGAGAATGCTGCTAAGTCAGGAGCATAGACAGCCTGATTATAGCTAACTTGGAGCAACAGAAAGGCAAGGTGGTCAGAATGAATTTGTTCTTTGAACAAATTTAGTTTTCATGCTAAGTCAGTGCCCTGCACCGTTGTGGGCCTGTCTGTTATGCTTTGTTAATGGAGCCAAGTGATCTTTGCATGCTGCACATTGGAGCCCTGGATAAAGTCTGCAGCTGTGGTGCCATTCTGTGGCTGGTAGCACACTGCAGATAAGAAGGGAATTCTTGTGCTCAGGTAAGAATGGAGTAAAAGCCCCTTAAGCGTTTGTGAGATTTATCCCGTGCTCAACTCTTCACAGTGATGGTAAAATGCAGGCTCCGTCTGAATCAATGATGAAATTCTTTGCTGGGTGTGCGGTTTTACTCAGGCCTTTCCTAAGGCTAGTTTTCATGGCAATTTGGGATGCAAGTCCCATCAGCACTTTGAGAGATGTCTGCTGGCTTTAGCGTAGAAGAGCTTAGATCTCTTGTAGGAGTGACTCTGTCTGGGCAAGGTCTCTGCAGGTGAGAGGGCTGATGGCATTTGGCTTGCTAAAGGGAGAAATGGTAAATAATGTGGGCAAAGCCGTATGTGAAGTCTAGAGCTGTCCTGGAACTGTGGACGTTATGGCTGTGTCTGAAGCAGAGTGGCCAGATATTTGAGAAACAAAGGATAAGCCAGACATAGAGCAGTTATCTTGAGGCTTATGAAACTTGAGTGGTGCTTTGTTCAAAAGCACTTCTTGTATCATCAGGCAAGCTGCTCTGTGCCTATATTCCCCGTTACGCAAAAGACTCTCCAAGCCTTAGAATAAAAACATTAAAGGCCATGAGACAGAGAAGAGGATGGTGAGAAACTGCGCGATGCCAGAGCGAAGCCTGTGGAGAGAAGTCATGTCTCTTACTGAATTTTCTGTGCTGTCATGAGGGGAAAAGCTGAGCAGCTTTTTGCCGGGGATGTGTGTGTGAAGATTTCTCTGGTCTTTCATCCAGTAATGTATTGACAAGCCTAATAAGAAATTTTCTTTTGTCAGCAAACATTGCCTCTCTCCTGTCCTTTTACCATCACTGCTACCAGGGTGCTCCTCCTGCTGAGCCGGAAAGGTGAGGGCTCATTTCCCAGTGAGCTCTTCCTAAAAATCTCTGTTGGATTAAATGAAAAGCCTGTTCCCTCAGGCTCAAATCCTCTGCAGTGACCCAGTGAGGGAGGTTAGCAAATCCTGCCTGCCCCCCAGCACTGTACGCTTGCACTTGCCTGGGTAGTATTTCTCATGTGGCCAGGGCTACCCTGGCACTGCCGCTGCTTGGTGTGGGCTTTAGCATGTTGTTGCAACAGGCAGGCGGAAAATGCCAGAGCTGCCCTTCCTCCTCCATCCCTCTGGGACTTGGATGTTTCATCTTGGTAACACACTAGCACTGCACTTCTAGTTGGATGTATTTTGGTGTTAAACTGTTAATCAAACACATAGGTTTCTGGTTTGAATTTTTTTTTTCTTCCTTTTTTTTTTTTTTTTCACCTATGCTACAAGCAGAATTAAAAGCTTCTGTCATGCAAATCGATGGCTTTTAAATGCCACATCACTTACCAGTTTGGACTTTGGTTCTGCTTTCCTGTGCAAGACTATTTATTGCTACAAGCCACACCACTACTCTAGCAGCTCCCTTTTGCATCTGTTTGTGGTGTGCAGTTCTGCTGCTGCATGTATGTGTATCTCCCAACTCCTGTGTTTTCCGTGTGTACCTTTAGTTTTGCAGGTTTCCTTGCTCTCTTGTGCAGACTCTTCTCCTCTGCTCCTCCTCTGTCTGCTCTCATGCCTATCACCCCAGTGCTTTCTTGGGCATATTCTTAGCTTGGCACCAGTCCTCTTTCCCACCTCCTTTCAAGTGCATATGCTTAACGTCTTCCAAAGGCACACCCAAAAATTCTTGTTCCATTAAAATACAGAAACCAAGTCTTACAAACATCATCTTCAGCCATTCACAAATTGCCTCCTCCTAGCCTCAAGGTACAGGCTTTTTGAGCTTGTATGTATCAAAACGTTCTTTGGGTGATAGATGGCAGATTAATCTATTTATTTCACTTACAGTTTTGGCAGCTATAAAGGAGCAAACCCAGCTTTTTGGCCATAAACCACGTCTTGCAGGTTGATTTGGTAGAGGCTTCTTTGTTTTCCTTTCTTTCCCCTCTTGAATCTGCCAGAGACCGTAAGTGAAATAAATAGATTAATCTTCTTTCTGTAGCCCAGAGATCAGGTTGATGCATTTAAGAGCTTTTTCTCCCCCTAGACTTCTGATATGTTCACAGATCCGATTCATATTTTAGAACTTCCTTCATGTGTAAAGAGACTTGGTGGTAGCAGTAATTCTTCACTAACAGCAAATAGGGGTTAGTGCTGGTTGGATTTCTTTTCTTCTGAGTGAGCTGAAAATTTTCCATCAAAGCGTTTTTGATAAAAGGAAATTTTGTGGGAAAATATCAGTCTTGGGGGAGGGGGGGAAACCACCCAAACCCTGAAGATCTCCTTCAAAAGAAAAAGTTGGTCTTTTGCAAGACCATGTGTCTTCAAGAAGGTTCAGTCGCTGCAAGCCAAACAGCTGAAAGCAGATTTCCAGAAGTGTATGTACTTACCAAACCGAACTGTGAAAAAGTGTGGCAGAACTGGAAAAATCATCGGTTTTGAGGGGCGGAAAATGGTTTTCTGAGCAGCTCGGTTTTCTGTGGTGAAAGAGTGTACACTGAGTGTAAAGAGGTCTCATGGAAAGGATTTCTTAATGCAGTTCATTCTGAACACAGTCCTTGGCATGTTATATATAAAGCTGGGGTCCTGGTGATTGGTTTTTTCTTCCAGTGTGTGCACTCGCATCACGGCTTAGTGAGAAGTCAAGCAATTTGAAGAACTGAAGGTTTAATGCCATCCGGGAACTTTGGTCTTACACTGCCCAGGGCAAAATACAGTATTGCTACAATTGCGTGGTGTGTATGTGTCCTTTCCCGGCATAGCACCGGGAAAACGCAGGTGCCTGGCTCGCCCTGTCTCCTGCCTGGCTGCCTGGTGGTCTCTGGCCGGTTGCTAGATGAAGCCTCTGTCTCCGGCTGCCCCCGTAAGGGTGAGTGTTGACCTTGGTAGAGCTCAGCAGAGGCTGACGTGCCTCGAACCGGGAAGGCAGCCAGTGGCACAGTAGGAAATGGCACCAGGGTTGCTTTTGCACTTGCTCTGACTCTTCGGTCTCATTTTACTCTTGGTTCTTCTCACCCCCATATCCACAGCCCATGAGAAAGCAGTGCTTGGGCTGAGCTTGTGTCCTGCCTCCTGCTTTGAAGGAGTGGTTTGACTTGGGGCTGTGTGTACCCTCCAGTGAAAGGAACTTCTTTGCTTTGTGTTTCCACATTTGCTGTAGGACAGGAGTATTTGGCTGGGGTTGCGAGGGGGTATTTTCTGCAGAAGAGCTGATGTTCCCGATTTCATCCAGTGGCTTGTCCCTGGTTCACATGTTTGTGTTGGGTTTATGTTCTATTGGAACAAAACTGAAATTTGAAACCTCCATTTTTCTCTGTTTCTTAACGTAAAACAATTGTTGGCTTAAAGGCTTTTTCTTTTTCCTGGTTAAGCTTTTTATGAAGCCAAGGCTCTGACTGTTTTTATTTATTCAGGGTCCCACAGGTCTCTCTTCAAGAAGAGACATGTTGAGTAACAGATGCTGCTCACCTGGGGGCTTCCCCATGCCACCTCATCTGGAGACATCAGTTTGTATTTCCCCTTCTGAAAATACTGGCTTGTACTCAGCTGCATGCTGTATGCAGTGCACACCAGCCACGCTGTCCCGCACCAGAGGTGGTTTAAGGGAAGTGATGACCCGCAGAATGGGTAGGAGTCTTCTGCTGAGTAAATGTAACGTCATGTTTGATACAGGAGCCCTGGCCCCTTTATATGGGAGGAATGGCTGGTGCGAGGCTGTGCACAGAGGATTTTGTGAGTGCCAGGTATGGGCCGGTAAACAAAGCTCGTCTTCTTTCTTTTTAGATGATTTGGAGTCAAACCTGTCCAGAAACTTGTATTGAAGATAAAAAGCCCTCAGCCTTATAATTATCATAACTAGTGTGCTTAAAATGATTAAAAGATTGAGGTGATGTCATGCCATGCAGCTCTTAAGACCAGAGGAGCGGTGCCGGCGTGGACCAGGCTGGCCCCTGGTTAATGGCAGCTCGCTGTCCTTCTCAGCTGGGAGAAAACCAGCCTTTCCCTTTCCACCTACAGGCACTCTCCTTCCCTGGGCTTGATGTGATTTTTCCTTTAAGATAGCAGCTTAAAGCCAATTAAGAGTGTCTGAAGTGGGTAGAGCAGCCATAGCTGTGTGAGACCGCAGTGCTTTTAACTGCTATTGTTTGTTAATAGAAATAAATTGTGGGCACCAGGGAGAGAGAAAATCCCACATGATCTCAGTTTTCTCTTTTCGTTGTTTTTTCCCAGTGAATTGTCACAGCTAGGGAGGCTTTTGGCAGATGATCTCTGGAGGGTTGTGCTGGCACGGTTTGGAAGGGTACCGGTCCTGTAACCCCCTTGCGTGTGTGCCCCCCATCTCCTTGGCTTGGCCGCTCTGTGTGTGGTGTAAATCACTGCTTATAAGCTTTGGTGCCGGGCTGTGAGCTGGAGGGGGCTGAGGCACGGGCAAAGCTGCCCTTTTGCTGCCTCTGCCTCCAGCAGCGGTAACTTCTGGCAGAGGGATGGGGCGGCCGAAGGCAGCATCCTCCTTGCCATACCGTGACACTGGCTGGAGCTCGTCCATCGCAGCGCCCCGCTGCAGAAGCTCAGGGGGCTCTGCCAGGGATGGTGAGGCGGTGTTACGCTGCACATCCCAGCCAAATGGTCCTAGCGCTTTCATACGTTGGGCTGTTTTGCCTGTGGTGCTGTGCGCATCCATCATGTTACACACCTTGGTGCCTATTTTCTCAACAGCCATAGGGCTTTCTTCGCTCTGCAGTGCTTGAAGGCTTTGCTGTGCCTTACCGTGTCCTGCGGAGCAGGGCAGAAAGACAGGGGACAGCAGCATGAAAACTGGATCCTTCTGTGTGCGCGAAGGGGTTTGCCAGGGTGGTTGTACTGGCAAGATTTCCTAGTAGAGAACCAGCTCAAAACCCTTCCTAGAATCAAATAAGCTGCCCCAACAAATGAGTTTTAATGCTACCAAGTCGATATCTGTAATGGGACTTTTGTAAGCATGACTGAGGGGGCGGGTGGGGTTTTCACACTCGTAATTCATTCCGCTGTGCCAATAAAGCTTTCAAGTATTGACCGACCCTGGGGGGCCTGATGGGTCCTGTGACAAGCCTGCGGAGGAGCGGATAATTGAAGGAAGACATCCTGTGACTCAGCCTGGAACTGTAACTGCTGAAGTCTCCTTGTGTTCACAGGTCTGTAGTTGATAATGCTGGGGAAAATGTAACTTGGAGATAGCTGAGTCTATATGCAGCTTGTGTGATGAATTAGGATCGGTACGTACTGCTTTTATCTCTAAGCAATGATAGGGAAAGTTGATCAGGCTTTGCTAATGCTGGGGAGGATTGAGAAGGGTGAGATGAGAGAATGCAGGATTGTGGAGAGAGAAAGTTAAAGAAAATAATCCACAGGAATGAGAAATGTCAGGAATACATTCATCCTTCTGCTTCACTGCCTCCAGAATTCTTTTCTCCTTGAAGTTTCTTGCTGCTTTTTCTGGAAGTCACGAAGGGTGGAGCAAAAAAAGAAAAAGAGAGACATAAAAGAACATAGCTAGGCGAAATAAAGAAAATCCATTTTATGTATCAGCTGAGCAGGTGTCTACCACTAATATCACCTTCCCTTGAACATCACCTGCTCTGGTGCTAACTGAGTGACCCTCGTGGAGCTGTGCCATCACTGTGGTGTGACGGACCGTCGGAGGTCCTTTTATCCCCTCGACACCTGGGGAGGAGAGATGCCCCTGGTCTGTCTCTCACCTCAGATGAGTTCATCGCTGGCAAGCCACAGCGCAAATACTGTGAGGACAATGCGAGAAGAGGAGAGGCATGGTGGCTGAAAGTAAAGCAAGCTCTGTAATGCTGATGAAATCTAAAAGGAGACATAGGTTTTTATAGGAACATAGAAATTGCTAGACTGGAACAGAGCTGTGCTTCATATTGTTAAGTATCCTTTTTTAGTACTAGCTGTTTCCAGCAGCAGCGTAAGGAGGCTTGCCCCAAGGGGTGATTCTTCTAACCCTCGAACATAGGGAGTTAGTCAGTGCCTTGCAGCAGGAACGGTTTACATGCCATCCAAAATCTTATGCCATCCCAAATCTTATTTTCTCTCTCTCTCTCTCTTTTTTTTTTTAACTTTACTATTGTAATTCTTGCTATTCATTCTCTTCATAAATGTCTGATCCTCCTCTCAATCTTGCTGAGGTTTTGACTGCAACAATACCTAGTGGTAATGATTTACCCATGCTAATTATGCATTTTGCAGAGGAAAACATATTGTTCGTAGCTTTAAATGGAGTGATTTTTCAGTTTAATTGAACTTACATCTTTGTATCCCTGGGGCAGGCTTGCAATTTAGTTCCTCCCCTCCCCCTGAGACGCACAGGCGCTTGCTCAAGCCCAGCAACAGTCACTTGTTGAAATGTTTTTCAGGTTCTTTCCCTCTTGTCAGTTCCATTTAAATTTGAGCCTCTCTGCAGATGAAGCTTTGCAAAAGGAAATGGCTCTCTTTGCTTGTCGAAAGAATGAAAAAGGCTCTGTTAAGTTGTTTGTTGATATTTCCTGACAGTTTTTCAGAATTCCTTGCTGCTCTGCAGCTGTTAAATTTGTTGTCTCAGCTGTGAGGATTACTCTAGCTTTGCTTGAGCTGCATTTTCTCACCATTCATCAAGCTTCTGGTGATGCACAGAAAGATCCATCAACACCAAAGCCACCTCCAAACTAGCATTTGGGTAAAAGTCTGCCTCCCGATTGCCTGGATAAGATTGAAGTTGCTGCCAATTTTTAAAGGGTGTTTGTGGTTTCTCAGCGAGCTTGCAGACGATGGCGTAGGGGTTTTGCAGGAGAAGTAAGCGGAGGTCGCATCAGGATAAAGCACACGCTGGGATTTTTGAATGCCTGGTTCTGGCACTGACTTCCAGGACGGTGGAGTGAAATGCCAGTGCAGCTGGAAATGCTGTGCCGTCTTGTTGGGATGCAGCCCATCTCCAGGGCTCCGCAGCTTGCTGGGGCCAGATGTGGCAAGACAGGTGTGTGAGGGCAGGTGGCAAACAGATTTTGCAGGGTAGCAGTAGCTTTGGAAGTCTGACCAGGAATATCAATGCACCTGGATTTCTTGAGTGTCCTTGGCAGGTTGGGCAGAGGGAACAAGAGGGAGAGAAGAGAGGTGACTGGTGTTCCAGGGATATCTTTACTATTGGTGTGGCAGGATCAGGAAAGTTTTACTCTGTAATTTAATATTTTATTCTGCTGTTTGGATGTACCATCTAGGAATTTTTCTGCAAAAGTCTCAAAATATCAGGAAGACGTGGTGATTGCAACGAAGAAGAGTACCATCTCACACAGTCATTAAAAATGTATAAGCAGTTTCAGAAGCAAGTTGCTTCCTCTGAGAAGCAAATCGTCCATAATTCTGCTTGGTATTTAGAGACTTTTATCTCCAGACAGAACTCAAAACTATTCAGTATGGTCTTGATTTATTTTATTCTCTTGAATTTTCAGAGCTAAGTATGAAAAAGGGCTTAACATAAAAACAGTTACGTACTTGTGCTGTGCAGAGAGAAGCCAGGGGCCAGCTCATGATGCACCAGCTATTCAGCAATTCACATAGCACCCTGAAGTACCTATGAAACTCTTATCTAGCCAGCCCATTCCGTTTGGGGGTAGCAGATTCAGACTGCTTTATAAACAGCTTTCCATCAACCAGACTCGCTTGCTATCATAGCATGCTGCCAGTACAATAAAGAGCAGCCATTAATGCAAGAGCTGTAAATGTACAGGCTGACATGTTCTTGGTGAAAACTTTAGTACGTAAGTTGGTTTGATTTATTTCCAGCAAACCGTGGGGAGGATGAGTCTGGGGTAAGTCATCTTCACATGCACAAGAATTAGTGCAGCAAGATGCTAAATGTCCTTGTTCTCTGTTTTCTTAAGGCTTTCTGCTTTGTGTTGCATGAAAGAAGAGTGTGACCTTCCTTCCCTCGCTGTGTGGAATTTCGGGCTGTGCTGGAGTCGATACCCCAGTCGTACCTGTGATTTATTGCTGCACCTGGACAGAAAGCATGTTTTACGGCTTCTCATGGGGAGATGAGACAGACAGGTGCACCTTGCAACTGTAAGGAAGCGAAAGCTGTTGGGAGGACGGCTAGCTCAGCAGGGCAGAAATTACTTTACGCTGAAGGGGTTTGAACTGTGTTTACCACCCTTTCGTGCCTGAATTCAGAGAGTAGGAGGCAGGAGGAACTTGGGGACTGGGAAAATGAAGACAGCCATGAGGACTGAAATACCTCTTTGAGAGCAGAAACCTTGACGTTAGGCGAAGAAGAAAAATCCTCTCTCTCCCTTCCCTCTCATCCTAAGTCTTGATTTCCAGTGTCTGTTTCCACTGCTCGATGGCACAGGTGTGATGGTGGGGAAGCATCCTTGTGTTGTGCTCCCTGAGCATTTTGCAAGCACCTTCATCAAGCAGATGGTCTATGGTATGGGTTGTAGGGGCCTGGGTAGTTCTGCTGTTTGGCAAACCCCAAGGTGTATTTCTATTGCTGACAGCTGTTCCTTGGGTTCGTGCTCAAAAATCAAAGTACTGGGGAGCTGTTCTTAGCAGTGGGTAATGCGTTAGGTGAAGGCAGCATCCCTCTGTGCTCCATGTTCTAGGTAATTACAACCCTGCCGCTCACGTAGCAGAGCACAGCGGGTGCCCTGTATTTATTATTTAGCTTTCCTATTAACTCTTAAGCTGGTGATGCAAAGGCAGCTGCTTCTCTGGGAATCTTGTAATTCACCTCTTCAAACCAGACTGCAAACAGGAGAGGTGGCCTTGACGTCCGTCCCTCAGAGCTGAAAGTCGCGGGGCCCTTTCCCGGACCTTGGCTGTTCGTAGTTTGCCCGGAGTGGTTACCCGTGCGCAGTTTGTCTTTGCAGAGTCTAAAATGACAACCCCCTGTTTTAGCATGATGATTCCATAGTAGTTTGGCAGAGAACGATGGGGACATTAACTCCAGCATCCTCCTCAGATGGCAGGCAGGCATTTCCCTCCGCTGCTTTGGCTGGGAACGGTGGGGTTATCTGCCTTGCCTTGCCCGAGTCCACAGGCACGGCTGGGCTGCTGCCCTGCGTTTCCCTCTCGTCCCTGTTAGATGCAGATACAAAATGTTTGTCGCAAGTGGGATCGTTGTATTTATCTGCACGAAGACATGATCTTAAAACTCCCTGCTAGATGATGTTAGACAGATGTGGCCAGTGTTATGGAGAAGTGCGTGCTGGTGGAGGCGGCGGCTGGTGGGAAGTGCCAGGAAACCTTCAGCACTGACATCTTCTCAGGCCTGGCTCCTTTTGCATCTCTGACCTCTGTGTGAAGTTGCTTTTATTGCTTCTCATCTGGTGTGAGAACCGCTGACAAATCTGAGCGCTTGCCCCACCTTTCCCGGGGACCGAGCCGGGTGAGGCGGGGGAGCAGGCACCCTGCTAAGGATGACGGTGCGCTGCAAAGCGCCGGAGACTTGTGATGGTTTGTGGTACAAACACCTCTTGATGAGTTGCTCAGGAGGTGACGTGTCAGTGCCTGTCAGACTGTGGCGGGGCTCTGGTGGGGAGACAGCAGGGACGAGCAACTGCCAGTTTTCTCAGTTGTGTCCCAAGATGCCTTGGACATCTTGACATTATCAAGATGCTTGGGAGCCTTTCTCTGCCTCTCTCCCTCCGATGGCTCTAGGAGTCTCTTCTAGACTGCCTTGGCCAGGCAGAAGGCGGCAGTGGAGAAGAAAGAAGACAAAACACACCTAAGGTCCTGTAATAGATGCTTTGCTAGTTGAGCTGTAGCTGGTTAATTGCCGCTGGCTGGCAGGGGCAGCTCGAGGTGTTTTTTGCTTAGGGTGGTGGGGCATGAAGTAGGACCTAAAGGAGGAAAACGAGACTGTGCGTCCTGGGGAGCGGCTTTGGAGCTGATCCTGGGCATGATGCAGCCCCTGGGGGTGCAGACCTCCGGCTCTGCCGGGGGGGCTGGGAGGGGGATGTGTGTGTGCCTGTGTGCCACTTCAGTGCTGCAAGCGCTGGCTCCGCAGCCTGGGCTGTAACACCGGTGTGAGTAAATTTGACGTGATCCTGCTGTTTTGTCAATAACTTGGGAAGTTTTGAAATAACTGCTTCAAAGTGCTCAAATAATATGTTGCTCCACAATCTGTCTCTGCTGCTGCCAGTGCTTCTAAGTAACCAATTTACCATGCGCTTAACCTCTTAGGGCTTTTCCTTCCTAGGCATTACTCTAACTCCCACTAAAAAAAAGAGAAAATTGCCATAGCCCTTCTCAGAGGTGGCTAATGATTTCCAGGTGGTTTTTGGTGGCAGCTGCTTTTTAAATATGTGTTGAGCACACAACTTCTGAAATCAGGACGCTTTTCAAATGTCCAACTGGCATTTGAGCGTGAGGCCCCTCTGTTTTCTCAGATGGAGAGAACTGGGCTCAGGAGGCAGGGCTGCTGGTGGGGGCTTCCCCGAGGGGGACGTGACCCAGATGGAGACCAAGCCCCAGGGAGTGCAGATGTGCAGGGACTCCCTGCTCAGCCCCTGCATCACCTTCGTTTCTATGGCCACGTCTCAGTATTTCTTCTGCGTCCCTTCCCTGTCTGTAAAAAAAGGGGGTAGCCCCTCTGTGGCCTGCTGAGATGAGATGGAGGAGGTCTACATATAACCTAAAAATAGATTAATTGAAAAATTGCAAGTAAAAAACTACGTCTTTCTCGAACAAAACTCCTGGTAACTTCAAAGGCAAATTAAAGATTTTGCCTGTGTCAGGACTTCAGTATTTGGCCCAAGAATTAGACAAATGGAATAGTGTGAGAATGTTTGCCAGAAAACTGGAGAAGGGAGAGATAAGGTAACAGACGAAATACTCAAAGTCAGCATTTAAGGACATTGCTGCCTGTGGAGATAATTTTATCAACTTGAGGGACAACCATTTCTCCTATAAAGTAAAATCTACACTCTGCGTAGCTGCTTAAAATAGTATTTGTTAAAAATTTGTTTAACTGTGCTGTGGGAGTCTGCTGTGGGACAGCCATGCTGATATCTGTACTAACGACAGGTTTGTGGATTCTCCATGTACTGCTCTTCCTTTTGATGGTGTTTTGACTTTGAAAGTTAGACCCCTCTGTGTGTTGGCGTGGGGTTACCTTGTAAGAGGAGAAAAAAAATGGTTCTGCTCTTGGTCTTGTCCAGAATCCTCTTGCACCTGAAAGGGAAGGAAGGAGGTGGTGATGGTCATTGGGACC
This sequence comes from Ibycter americanus, assembly GCA_035590275.1. Classification (NCBI taxonomy): domain Eukaryota; kingdom Metazoa; phylum Chordata; class Aves; order Falconiformes; family Falconidae; genus Ibycter; species Ibycter americanus. Next base: position 659,456 of record JAVJGI010000039.1, on the reverse strand, counting down.
ATCCATGTACAGGAGCGGTACAAAGAATTGGTTTCTAGTTTGGTGGCCAAAGTGACTCGCTCTCTCAGATTCCCATCCCTCAAATTACTTTTACATTTTTTTTTAAGTCAAAGCAGCCTGCAACTTGAAATATAATACTGATTTCTGGGTTTAGGATAGGACAAAGTATTTTCATACCAAAAAGTGACGAAAAAAACGAGGTGGGGGGAAGAGAAATTAGAGATGTGACTCAATATTGATTTCCACTTGTTTTTGTGGAAATGCTAAAAATGCCAAGATGAAATATTTGGACTTTTCCTTGTGTTTCTTTCCCATTTTTATGTTAGAAGCTCTTTGCCCAGTTTGACTCCAGTTCCTGAATAATTCATAGTCTGTAAATAGCTTCCTCCTCCTCCTCCTTTGGTAAATAGACTCTTTGTCCCAAGTGCTTGGCAAGCTCCAAGCAGTGTCATCCCGCTGAGTTGCTGGTTCGAGAGCAGAGGTGCTCACGGTGCCGTGTGTTCTCTCTCCGCAGAGTTATGTCATGCCCAGACCACCAAAGGGCTCCATGAGGATTTATAGAAGATGCCCCGTGTCTTGGCGCCTCTGGTGCTCCTTCTGCTGTGGCTGATGAAGATAGCTGCCAGCCCCCATTCCCTGAGGATCGGTGAGTACAAAGCTTGCTCTGACCTGCATTTAACCATCGTTTTGCTCGTTGTTTGGATCCCTCTGTGTAGAAATGCTTGGATGAGGGATGCCGAGCCTTGCCTGCGGTAGCTGCGCTCCCTGCGGTGTGGTGTCTCCCCGTGCCGGGGGTGCTGAGCCCTTGCTGGGGCACCGTGTCCCACCTGCCTTTTGGAAGTGTTCGCTCCTTCATCTTGTAAATGAAATGTGGTTTTTGGTGAATGTACATATTTGCATTAATTATCATGCCAATGATGTTACCTGATGGGAATCCCTGTCTGTACAAATTTGAAGTGAAAGGCACTCCTCAAAGAGGCACTGAGGAACGGAGCTTGTCCCCTGTGCCCTACCCCCCTTGATGATGCTCCCCTGAGCTCCACACAGAAGGAAATAGTTTTCTGTCACAAATTTATTTGTCCCCACATTGATGAGCAAGGAGCGTTTGAGCCTAAACTGAACCTACTTAAGCGCTGCCACAAGAACATTAATGACTCAAAAACGCTCCATTTGTAGGAAAGTCCTGTGCATTCGGTCCCCTTTGGGCTTTATTAAAAAGTGTTTGGGAAGAGGCACCATCATCTTCGCTTGCTGCCTGCGTGGGATTAGGGAAAAGACATGCATCCAGAAACCTTGTAATGAAACTTGCTTCATAGTTGACACTTTGCTCTGTTGTTTAGAAAGGAAACTGCTTTTCCTGACTGTTCTCTCTGGAGCTACTAGCTGGTTTTATTAACTATTTGTTGCAGATAAGCAGCTCATCTATTCCTGTCCCCATTTGCAACTTTCACAGGTGACACTTAAGTAAAATTACTTCTCCCCTCTACTAGTGGAGCGTGGAGCAGCTCAGAAATATAGCAAGGGAGGGTCTGCGCTGGCAGGAGCCTGGGAAGGGTGGCTGGGTGTTTTATATCCCCAGCAGCTCTGATTCATGTGGAGCACTCGTGCTGCATAGTCTCAGCTCCGCAGACTGCATTTCATGTTGATCGGCAGATCCTCCACTTGAGCCCGCAGACGGGGTTGGGGATGTATGGTACATTATCAGGATGCTGATGGTGAAGGATCCTTCGTTATGCCTTGTGCCCCAGACATCTCCTTCTGTGGGGAATGTACTGTGGGTGCTTGGGAGTGAGAGGGGCAGGGGAGCTCCCCTGGCAGCACATGTAGCAGCACTGGGCTGCAAACCAGTCCGGGATCTGGTGTGGTTGCTTACCTCCGCAGCACAGCCCAGAGTGGGATGGGACTGGGAATGAACATCTGTGCTGCACCGCACCGAGGGCAGCTGCCAGGCGGGATTAGCTGATGCCTTCCAGGTCTCAGCTTGGTGCGTGCTCAGGGGTTCCCCAACCAGAGTTGATGGTGGATGCTGTGAGGCCACGTCAGCGCTGATCCCTGAGGGCAGGCAAGAAGAAGCCCCAGGGTGTTGGTGTGTTCAGGGGACACATGAGCAACTGCGGTGGTGGCAGAAAATCTGTCTCCCTCCACCCGTCCAAATACTGATTTTTGTCTTCTGTACCTGGTATCCACTGCTGGGTGAGGGAGATCTGGACGCACTGCTGGGGCCTGAAGGCATATCCATAATAGAAATTACTTGCACACTTGAAGACAGGCATGGTTCATATGTCCCAGTCCCACCATATCCCACCTCATACGCACAGGTATAAAGCTGTATGGCTCTGCGCTTAGCAGAGACACACGATGGTGAATAGCTGAGCCCATGCTGGTCAGGCGTAAGCATCTCCTCCTTAGCATCGTGTACTGCAGAGGCCGAGGGCTGCAGTGCTGGGGGTTAGGCTGTGTGCAGAGTAACTGCCCATGCTCTGGTCTCCATCCCAGAGACTGCTCCACCACTGGATTTCAGCTGTTTCGTACTGAGGCTGTGCACCTTGGACTTGTCCAGTTTTAAAATCCTCATGCATTGAGGAATTCTTTGCTTTTGGCTTTTGTTGGTGAAATTAATGGAGGTGCTCCAGATGCAGTTGCTCTTAATACTTAAACCATTGCTGCCTAGTCCAGGATGGAAATGCTGAGTTTCTGTAGCCTGCATAGGGCAAGGCCGTGCAAATCTGTCTGTTGAATCCTCCTAGGACTGAAGAAGTTGTATCAGGGTACTGCAAAGGCAATGTGGAAGTCAAGTTTTCAAAGAAGGAGTAATGCTGTTGAGGGAATGGAAAGGAACTTCACTGATCCTTCTAAAAGGCACTGGAGGTCATGGCTTCTGTGCCAGATGGCATTAAATGTACGAGTGGCCAGAGACCCTGCAGTCAAGTCACGGGTATCTCCAGTTGCCTCCTGAGAATGGGACACCAGCAGTCCTGACGTTGGACCTGGCTGATGCCCACATGTGAGCCTAAAGCAAGAATTTACTGTGGGAGGGGAAGCTCTGGTAGGTATGTTAGTACATATCTACTGCTTTTGCTTTGCTCATGGTCACAGCGCTAACTTCTCTGAAAATAGTGTCTGAAGCAGATGGGCAAAGAGCTGAGGAGGGGTTTGGGGTTTTGGTTTTGTTTCTTCAAGACATGGTTTTATTTTAACAATATATCCAGCAAAAAAGTTAATAAAAATAAAGTACAAAATAAAAGGAGAGAAAAAAAATATTACTAGCAGCCCTGAAATCATTCCCAAATGCATGCTTTTGGCAAGGCAGGGAAATATGGTATCTAGCAACATAAATCAATGCACCGCATCGAAAAGGAAAACAGACCAGCCATGTACATTTAAATATTCAAAGAAAATGCAAGCTAACATTTAAAATAATTCTGAAAGCCATCTGGTAGTGGACCACTCCAATGCACAGTTATATGATTAGTAATGTGAGGTGAACCTAGGCAATGTCACGTCTGGGTTCTTCACTGCGTTGTTAGAAGAGATTATTGCCTGCTGCACTTGGCTTCCAGGGTAGGAGGAGGCACAGTGGTGCTGAGTCAGGGGCACTTGGCTTGGCTTTTCAGCTAAGCACTGAGCTTCCCTGCTGCTGCTTTCTTGGGGTTTTGGGTGGAACTTGGCCCTGATATTTCTCAGTGGAGTTTCTAGGCAGCAGATGGCTTAATCTTTGAGCGCACAGTGACAGGAATTTTTGCTAGCCTGGACAGGACCAACAGTGAGTGTTGCATTGCAGTGATCTCTAGAGGCATCATCATCTATGCAAAAAAGTGAGCACGATATAGGCTACAGGGTGACCTTCCCCGTGACTTTGGCATGCATAGGAGCAATCTGTAGGCTTTGGCATGCTCTATTTCTCTCCCTGATGCACAGGAAAAAACATTGGTGCAAACATTTTTTTCAGCCTTAAACTCTGTGTGTTTCTTTGTGATCCAGTCCTGGAGAAAGTCTCCTTTTTCACGTTGTTCTGGAGACCTTTGTGGGGAAAAACACTGACCCACATGCTTTATACAAAATAGTGTCTTTTTACTAAGAGTGTTTTTTGTTTATCAGTCAGCTCACTTGGCCTGTCTTGGTGAAGTGTTATCTCCATAGATGCTCAGAAGTTGACTGTAATCAGGGTACGAAGAAGCAGGCAGGAACGGGCACGTTCTCAGAAGTTTTCAAGAGCTCCAGGAGGTATGCAAGGAGTTGCCTTGAGACATCCTGTAGCCATAGCCAGCATATGTCCTACCAAAATGGCTTGGGAGCAAAACCCAGTAGTTGGTGCTTGCCCAGCTTGTACATTTGCACATGCTGTCTTGCATCCAGCCACACCAAAAGTATGAAAGACAGCAGGTCCCTCCTGCCCACCCCAGTGGCAGGCAAGGAGGATGGCTGGTGCAGTGTGCTCTGGGCCAGCATCTCCCCTAGCTCTGGTTTCTTCCTGCAGTAGAAGTAATTCTGGTTTTGTTTTTTGTTTGTTCACTCATGCTCAATAAAGTGTCAAGAAATTTACTTATTTACTGAGTTATTTACTTGGTCTTATAGAGCAGACCGTCAGAGCCCTAAATTGGTATTCTCTTGCTAGATTCATTGGGTGTACTACCAGCTCATTTAAAATTCATACACAAGCCAAAGTTGTAGTTTATGCATGGCATTGCCCTAACTAGCAGTAGGCTCAGTAGCGCTGACATACAATCTACTGACAAACTCCTTGCAAGACCTCCTTCAGCCCTGCAGCTCTTTAAAGTGCTCTTTCCTGTAATTGCTTCTGTCTGTCCAAATCCCTTCCCTCCCTCTACCTTCCAACTTTGCAAACTTTATACAAAAGGCACGATGCAGCTCTAGCATTAAGGGTATTTTCTTTGGTGAAACTTGGTGTTCATTTACCCTGTACCCAGTGAACATGCATCCACCACTTGCTCAGCTGATGAAGCAATCTGCGCTGCTGTCCCAGTGCTTGTGGTAGGGTTTTATCCACCAGAGGAGCAATGTGGGGTCCAAGTCTCCACTGACCTGACCTGACAGTGGAGCGTCTCTAGAAGGGCCAGCCTGGGGCATCTGTCCCTGTTTCTAGGCATGTTTCCAAAAATCTGGAGTACCTAAAGGGCTGTGAATCTCCTGCATCTGCTCTGACCATGGACTTATAATGTCAAGAAAAATGTTCTTGGGATCCACCAGCGCACGTGGTGTTGTGGGAAAGCACTGGCGTTTAGCTGTGGATGCTGAAGTAGGTGGAAATGGAGACACGCATGCAGCTTTTCCTGCATCACTGCGATCGCGTAGGGCCCCTCTGTTTTCTCCCTGTCACCCTGTTACAGACCTGCGTAGCAGAGCATCGTTTGTGTGGCCTTGCATCCCTGTGCAATTGCCCTCCCGAGGTGCTTGTGACGCTAAGCTGCTTGTGTAGTGAGATGAAGGCGCCGCGGCTGCACCGTGTGCTTCTGCCCCGGCAGTGCAGTCTGCAGACGGGTGGGTCTGAGCCGGAGGACTGAAGCGAGGTAGAAGCTCTGAGCATTAAAAATGTGTAAGGCAAAACTGAGCGATAATGGCAATGAACAGAATTGTGGACCATTTAGTTCAGCTTCCCCAGCTCCCAGAGGATATACATAATTCTCCTAAAGGCACTGCAGAGAAGATCCCCCAAGGCAGCGTGTTATTTAACGTTAACATTTTGAAGGGGGGTAGTGCCACTGATGATGAAGGTGCAGTCAGTCCCCCGGATGCTGTAAAAGAAAAATGTTGGTGTTGGTGTCAGTGGGCAGGTACAAATGCTCCCTCCCAGGGGTGCGGGCTGAGGTGGGGACAAATGCGACTGTGCCCTTTATGGCAGGCGGGGCGAGCTGTGGCTTTGTGGCCAGTTGGCTTGTGCTAGCCCCATGCCCCCACGGCCCGATCAGTAGCTGACACCGTTGGAAGCGCCGCATCTCTCGCCTGCGTGGAACCGGAGGAGCACGTTTAACACAAAAAGGCAAAGCATCAGCTCCTTTCCTTAGGCAGCGCTGCTTTCTGGCGTACCCAAGGCCGTTGTGGATGACACCAATGCGGCTGCAATAAACTGCTGGCCACCGCTTTGCTCTTGCCCGGCAGAGAAACGGCCTCACCCTGGCTTGGACCCAGCAAAGCTGCCGCGATCGGCTTAAAGCAGAGAAACAGTCTCGAAGTTTCACATGGTGGTGCTGTTGCTGGAAAACCTTTCCACTTGTGATTATGATCAGTATTTAAGAAAACAAAGCCTGTGGCAGGGGTTGGGCACTCTGCCCCTGCCCAGCTGTGCCAGCGGTGGGAGCAGAGGCGCTGGGTCCTGCCGGCGCAGGGGGGCACAGCCAGCGGCTCCTCGCAGCAGGCACCGGACTGGATGGGAAGAACTGAGCTGGGATCAAAGCTGGTTGCTGAGACATGTGTGATTAGCTGGTTTCTCTGTGCACGGACCTAATTGTTTTCAAAGGATTAAAAATAATCCTTAGAAATCCTTAAAAAGAAGGCACTGCGAGCAGCGGGGCCGCAGTGCCCGAGGCTGTGCCCGCACGCCCGGGCAGCAGCACTCCATGGGTGCAGGCTGTCTGGTCCTGTGGGTGCGGGCTGTCCGGTCCCATGGGTGCAGGCTGTCCGGGCCCGTGGGTGCAGGCTGTCCGGTCCCGTGGGTGCAGGCTGTCCGGTCCCGTGGGTGCGGGCTGTCCGGTCCCGTGGGTGCAGGCTGTCCGGTCCCGTCGTGTTTGGGCTGTGATAACACCAGCCTGGCAGGGGGAGCGGGGTGGGAAGGGGGTGTAGCTGCTCTGGGGGGCCAGGTCGAGGGGTGCCTTCTGGGTGCGAGGGGTAGCAGAGGAGTTAACTCTTTGCAAAACGTTTGCCCAGTTGCATCTGGAGGAACAAGTCATAAACTTCAGGGGTGGTGACAGGAGCAGGTGTGGGCTGCAGCTAGGTTGACATTAAATGTGGGCAGATGCTTTCCATGTGTATGTTAGGTTCTGGAGTATATATATATATATATATAAAACATACCTATATAACATAGGTATGTTAGGCTGGAGGCTCGCTCGGGGTGCCCCATGGCTCCCCTAAGCCCACACAGTCATTGCCTACCAGCTGGAGACCTGCCCTGGGATGTGGCCCACCAGCCCTTGGAGCTGGGAAGTGCTGCTGGGTGCCTGAGCTTCAGTTCCGTCCCCTGCTCAATTCATGCCTCACTGGGCTCATTTCAGCACTTGTGTATAGTGTTTGGCCTATATTGATTTTTTTTCCTTTTTTTTTTTAAAGGCTTTCACATTTCATTCAGGGCTTTCTTAGACCCTGAGAGTCTAAAGAAATAGAGAACTGTGCAGGAGGAGGGGAGGTATCCACATCTTTGTTGATGCATGACATAGTAAATTTTTGTGGCTAAAGCAATACTAATATTTCCCCCAATAGTAAAAAGGCCCAGTTAGGTTTGTTAAAGTGAAGTAGATTCATAGTTATTTGTCATTTGCTGCTTAAGAGTGGTAAGAGGTAGAGAAAAACACAATATTAATTTGTGAACTTTTTGCCCTTTTAATTTTGCTTTTATTATTCTTCTAGGAGAGTGATATATTATTTATGTTTTCTGAGTTACATGCATAAATATTTATTCTTTAAAAAGTCACCCGTATAGATGCCAGGCCCCTTCAGCAATGCCCTGTCTAGACTTGCCCTTTGATTCCTTGCCGTTCTGCCCAGGTACTGCTGTGTTACAGCGCTAGGAAGAGTGGCTAACGGTGCCCCATCTCCTAGCCGTACCTCCCCTGTCCCGAATGGTCTGGTAAAGGCAACTCATCGGTGGAGGCTACTTCCAGGGTGAAAGGAGCTGGTTTCTTCAGGAAGAGACAACTGAAGCTGTTAAAAGAGGGGCTGCGTGCTGCTGGTGACCGCTGCGGTCTCTTACCTAACCCGTTCTTCTCTGAAATGCTGGGGTGAAGAGGGGTTTTCGTGCACGCCCTCGGTGTCGGACGCTAGGGCAGAGCGTTCGGGCTCCCCGCGTTTCGCCAAGGCTGGGTGCCGGTGGCTGGCCGGGGTCTGCACGCTGCTCCCACTGGCTCTGCAACCGTGAGTCCTCCTGGGGATGCGCTGGGCGGGTTCTCTGCCTGCAGAGGCAGGAGGCTCATTAGCACCATCGAAGTGCGAGCGAAAACTGCGGGAGGAAGGCGAGCGCTTCTGAGCGAGGAGCCCTGCGGGAAAGCGGGTGGGAATCGGGTTGAGCTGCAAGCGAGTACTTGGGCGGTACTCGAGGGATGCAGCAGTCCTGCATCCCTGCTTCGTTTTGCTTTGATTTGGAAGTGAGGGGCCTATTTGGCGTACTGGCTGAGGACTGGGTGCCAAAGAGGGAACAGCTGACGGTTTCCTCCACTGTAGATGTTTCTCCATGAACTGCACGTGGCCAAGGTTGAATGCATTTGGCTTAAAATCAACTGAGCCGCACGCTCTAGAGTCTTGATGGCAGAAAGAGGGGCTTGGTGCGAAGGGGGGTGACCTGCCCTGCCGCTGGTGGCTCTGCAGGAGGAAGGTGCCCGTGGCATGTGCCAGGCAGCCCGTTGCCCACCAGGCTGCCCACCAGGCTGCCCACCAGGCTGCCCCGCTGCCCGGGCAGGCGGTGCCCCTCGCCTCGCGTGGGGGAGCGGGGCAGGAGGCTGCGGTGTCTCTCCAGGCTGGGGTTTTGCCACATAAGACATAATGAGCTCTTGGTCTACAGCTAAGGAATCCAGCGCTATAATAATATGAATAATATATAATAAGTAGATGTAAATCTTAGATCAATGCTACAGAGCACGGAGTGAGGAGAGGCGTGGGTTCAGTGAGACAGACCATCTCTTTAAGTGTTTTGCACCTCTGTGGCAGAGTTATTTTTACTGATCTGTTCCTGTTCATTAATGTCTGAGAGGCAGGCTACATTGTACATCCCAAGAGGCCTTAAGCTTTGTTTTGATTCATTATATATCCACATACATATTATGTAGGTATAGATCTCTGTATGCAGAGCATCTGTATGGGAAAGTCAGCCGGTAGTTATGGAAGAGAACCATGTTGCTCAAGTCACAAATCAGCACAGAGCTCGATTTTTTTCATTTGCTTGTTTAAAGAAAGTTATTTGCTCACCGGCATGGTAAAGCTGTGGTTCGCCTGGGCACAGCAGCCAGCTGCTGCCCCATGCTGTACTGCTTTGTAGAGCCGGAAGGTGACCGTGTTCGGAGTAGCTGCTAATTCAGTGGGAAGAGGAAAATTTGCTTTAAGGAGAGGAGCCGGGGAGAGAGGGGCTGTACATGCAGAGGTCATCGTTCCCTCTGTCTCCTGCAGGCGCAGCCCTGTGCAGTTGCAGGGCAAGCGGCAGACAGCGGACGTGGGTAGGTGCATGTGTGAAGTTTTGCTTCAGAGGGCCGATTTTTTACTTCTGTGTCTGAACGCTGAAGATTCTCCCAGAGCCAAGGATCAGTATCTGAGAGCTGTATAACTTGTTTTATATCTAGATAGGGTTACTGCCCTGGGCAGCACTTTGTGTATTTAGCTGCTGAGCCATTTATAATACAGATCTCTTTGTTTCATTGAGTGAAAGCTAGTCATAGCAAGAGCTACTCGGTAATTTCTTTCATTATTTTTTATTCACATATATATGAATAACAAAGTCAATTGCATGAATGAAAGATGCTTGGTTCCCTGCCTAAACAGCTGCCAAAATTAATTCCAACTCTGAGCCAAACCCAGCAAAGCTGGAATTTCTGCAGAAAGCTCCAGTGCGGCGTGAGATAGGCTTGTGCATTAGTCTGCATTACAGATTACTGCAGCCCAGCCCCTGGCTCTTGGCTGTCCATGTGGGCAGTTGAGGAAGGAGAGATTTCACGCACTCTGTGGTGGGCTTGACTTCACCACAGAATAAGCCTGAATTAAATATCCTTAGCAGACCCTTGCTGGAGCGAGTGCCATCACAATGCAAAGCAGTGCTTGCTTGATAGGGAGCAGCTGTCTTGGCAGCTCAGAGCACCTGAAAACTTCGTGCCAGCATCAGCAATACTTTGAGCTTCAAATTTGTTCCTCCCCATGGACCAATTCACTTGTGTTTAAAGAACCATCTGAATTGAACAGGAGATTTTTTTGGATGTGGACAGGAGCTGGGTTGAGTTACAAAATGTGAAGAAGCGTGCAGGTTAAGCCAGCCCTCTGTCCGGGCAGCGGCTGCTGGTGTGGGAGGGCAGGGAGCAGCTACAAGGCTGACTGCTGAGGATGGGGCACCTGCGGATACGTGGCTGAGGAACGTGGTTGCTTGCTTTTAGGGAGCTGCACATCTGTAGTGACTATGATGTGATCTGAAGGTCATTTTCAGGAAGCGAGGTGGAGGATAGCCTTGCAGATTAAGGTAGTGGCCCAAGTTTCTAAAGGTGAGTTCAGATAAAGCCGAAGTCATTACCTGTGAGCTGTTATAACCTTTCTGAGAAGGCAAGCTGGAGGATGGCAGATGGGAGGAGGAGGACAGCAAGGCAACTCCAGCTTGTAACAGTCTGTTGGAGCAGAGCTGAGATCCTCACACTGTGAGCGTAGTGTTTCTTTCTGTTTGAAGCAATGTGCCTTGCGCTCAGAGGTTTATTCCTCTTTCTCCTGCTGGTAACTCTTGGCAAGTTGACTTGTCCTTGTTCTGCAGATGGGTGGTCTGGAAGCTCAGGGGCCAGCTCTCCTGGATGCAATGTGTGCAGCGCTCAGCCCAGTGGAGTGTTAAAGCCCTCTTGTTAGCATTAGGCACTGCGAGACTGTTGGGCAGCCTTCCCAGAAAAGGTGCTTTTGACCTGAAAGGGCACTTATCTCAAGTGCCCCTCTGCAGCTAATTGCTTGTGGCTCAGTTTAAGATAAACACGCTCCTGTAAAGCTAAAAGCCCAAATTGTCCTGGCTTGGATTCAGAAGCTCTAGCTCTTGATATCCAGGTGTTTTGAACCTATAGCATTTGAAAAAGTCCCAATCCCAGAAGTGGAGAACAAGCTGCTGACAAAGCAGGTGAGGCAGATCCTGGCTCCTTGCATGCTGCTGCTGCTGGGCTCCAGCCTCTGCGAGGGCTGGGTCCTGCCCTTCCCCCTGAAGCCTTGCTCCTGGCTTTATGCTCCTTTGGCTCCTCTTCTCCCTCATGAAGACCTCCTTGTGGTGAGATTGAAGCTACTGGCTGAGATCACTGAAAAAACACTGAGGGAAAAGGGTAGAATGGATGAACCTGAAAGAATGGTTTTGCTTTTCCGTAGGATGCCAGCTGTGAAAAGCACGAACTGTAGGCTGTGCTGATGGGCAGGGGGGCAGAGAAGGGCACAACACCCAGGGCACCGTCCGTACCTGAAATAGGTGTGGGCAGGCAGGACAAATGGGTGCCCTCAGCCTGCGTTTTGTTTGTTGCTGGCAAAGCCACCCAAGAGGGTGATGTTACATTAGCGTAGCATCGCTCCCCAGAGCCCTTCTTTGGGGTGTTATCTGTGGAGGGGAGATGAGTGCAGGAGCTCTGAGAAGCAGAAGGTGAAGATCCCGGCTGGAGGAGAGCTCCTGAAATGAGGAAGTCTCAGGAGATGCATGGAGGCGGGTGCTCATAACCACGGCTGGTTATGCCGGAGAGCGGTAGCTGGAGGCTCCTGGGGCTGGCAGAGTCCTCGCTGCAGCGTGGGACGAGCAGACCTGGTGCTCGTAGGGAGGAGGGGAATGAAGCTCCATGGTCCATACGTAAAAATGAAACACAAAGCTCAGCAGGCAGAGAAGCAAAGCAAGCAGATGCTCATGTGTCAGTGCAGAGGTGGACTTGAGCATGGAGTTAGAAGGGAGCAACAGGGGGGACCTGCAGTGGCAGAGCAGCTTAGCCCAGCGGTTGCCAGCTCTGAGTCGACCCCTGCCAAATGAGGACTGCGAATGTAAGAAGGCTGCAGGGAGGGATGGCTCATTTTCCCAAAGACACCACTAATGAATTCCTCTTGCACCTCCAGACGCTGTAGGGGTTTGGAGAGACTAAATGGAACTTTATGTGAAAATGATGGTTGAATGTCAATTCTGCTGTCGAAGCCAATTTGGGAGCCAGAAAGTGCTAAAAGAATTAAGATTGTTAAATGGAAATAAGTCTACTTGGATGAGATAAAATAGGGTTTAAATGAGTGAAATTATCTGTGGATTACCCTTGTTAGAGTACTGCCTTATTTAATAAACTGAGTTTTAATCTGCTGCAGGGATTCCTGAAGGAAAAGCTTAGCCTACGGGGGTACATGCATGTGATGAAGGGGAAGGACCGGCTGTGTTGTCATCCTCCAGAATGGAGCCACAAGGGTAAAGGGGAGGTGATAATTTGCCCATGAGTGCTTTATACTTTCACAAGGAGCTTGTTTGCTGCTTTGTAAGTGGTTTGATCTTAGTTCAAGTTTCTTGGGTAGTTCTCTTAGTTCAAGTTTCTTGGGCAGCTCTTCTCTTTTGCTGGCAGAATATAGGAGGCTGCTGCTTCTGGTTAGGTGATAACTGTTCTGGGTACCACACGTTGCTGGGGAGCATTTCTAGTGCAGGGCCATGCAGCACTTGATGCTTCCTGGGATAAATGCTGTCAGACCTCTCCTTGAGCACTTGAAAGGAGTGCTGCAAGGAAACAAACTTTTGCTGTATTTAGGAGGGAAAGAGAGGGTGCTGGAAATCTCGAGGGCTGCAATTTCGTTGTGAACAGAGAATCTAGTAATTATTAATGGGCACTGATTATCTGCTTCTGCAAGAGCAGATCTGATGCATAAGAGCAACAAGGTACTTTTAGCTAACTTTAGCTGGCCACCATTAAATGCAGATGTCACCTGTCATCTCGCATGTGTTTCTAACCCATCTTTCCTTCGTGATAGTCAAGAAAGCATAACTGCACCAGATGCTTCTAAAATTGTCCGTGGAGGGAAGGACTTGATCTTAGCACCGTGCAGTCATTTTTCAGCACTGTAGGACTCTGCTCTTGGCTGCTGGAGCCAGTACCTGAGCCTGGGAGCTTCCATCACGCAGGAAGGGCATGTGGCATAGAGGGGAGGGTCTGAATGCAAGGTAAAAAAGGCTAAAACACAAGGAGGGCTGAGGCTTGATTTTCCTTTTAGTTGTGTAACTCTGAGCTTTCAGGATATCTTATGTTCTGTACTTGGAGGACTCAAGAATTTTCAAGCTGTTTTCGGACAGTTTTGAGGGAGAAGTAAACTCCAAAGTCACTGGTGGGTTAGGAGTCTCAGACGGGATGCAGGCGATCCAGGTTCAGACTCCAGCCTCTGCAGAGTCTGTGGGTAACCCAGCTGGGTTGTGCTGCTATCTGATCAAAGGAGCCTGTCTTCTGGGTACATTACATCTTTGGTGGCCCTTCTTGTCGTCAGAGCTAATAAAACTGGCTAGCAGGCAGAGCTGAGCCATTGCCTGCCAGAGCCTTCCCATCCTGTATTTTTTGCCTTTTTTCCTGTGTCTGGCCTGACAACCTGGTTTCTGTAATAAATGCTGAAAGTTCTTGCTGCTAAAATTGTGTTCAGGGAGGAAGTTAGAGCTGGGACAGCAGGAGGAAGGCAGGGAGGGGGCTCTATTTGCCCATGTATTTTTCTCTTGCTGGGGGGATTGCTCTTCCCTACCCTGTGTTGTAGCACAGTGCAGACTCACTGGAGCTGGTCTGTATGTGCCGTGCCCTCTGGAATTATTCCTGGTTTCATATCATACAGGTGCAGGCCAGGATGAATGCCTGAGATCTAGCCTGAGGCTCATCCTATGTGAGCTTAAGACTTCTGTGATCTTCCTGCCAAGCCCAAGGGATAATGAAGTCTGAAAAGGCATAATGTGGTGTCAGCTTGGGTTGTCTGAGGATCTCCACATTCATTACAGATTCCACCCCCCTTCCCACCCTGACTGCGGTTCTTCTGCTTGGCCAGAAGAATACACTAACCTGTATCCGATAGGATCAGCTGCCCCATCTCGCTGTTAGAGGGCTTTGTAGTCTCCAGCATCTTACAGAATTTGTGCTTGTGGGTGCATGTGTGTGCACCCCATGGTGTTCGACAGCACATTTGACAGCCTCCACCTTGTACCAGGTTTGATTCGCGGGCCTCTAGTTTTACCATGGCAGGATGCCCCTAATCATACTCCGTTCAGCCTGCAGAGTGGTTTTCTGGTTGTGCTCAGCTGCCTCACGCATCTTCCCATTTGACCAGCGGCAGAAGTCCATTCTGCTGTTTGGCTTCGGCACTTCAGAACATTTTGTTCCACATCCCTTGCACAGAAGATAGCTTGGCAGTTGCAGACCTTTAGCATTTATGATCTGTTGTGTTTCTATCTGTTTCAGTGGCATGTGGAATATTTTGGCGTGCTTGTTTCATTGGGGGCCCTGGTACAGTGGGAAGAAGTGCTTTATTATTCCAGGCACGTTCAGAAATACTGTGATCTTAGCGATCACACAAGACAAAACAAAAGAATGGTTGAGTTGGTGATGAAATGTCTTGCAATACTTGTGCAAAGTAGGCATCCCCTGCAACAGCCACCCCAGATGCCTCACCAGCCCCAGTTGTGCTGCTTCACTGGCAGGAGCTGGTGTTGGACTGTTGGGGCTGGGCAAGGCTGCAGTGGCTTTGCCCAGGCGCAGGCAGTGCCCCGAGCACTGCAGCTCGCAGCGGAGCTTGCCTCAAAGTCCACAGCATGACCGGTCTCTGAGAGGTAATGCTATGGGATAGCTGCCTACTGGGTCTGGAAGAAAGCAGGCGCTGTGGTTGTCCAGCTTGGCATGGCTGAGGAGCGTTACCAAGCTACGACAGGGGTCTGAGCTGCCTGACTTGGGTTCTGGAGCAGAAAGCTTGTTTTCATTGTAATGGCTCTGGCTGAAAAGCCTGTTCTTCTCTCATGTGCTTAAATCCCATGGAGCATCTCATTAGGAACAAATGATGCCTCAGGCAAGTGGAGCTATAGAAAAGTAATCTTTATTAAGTACCCTCAGTGGTCAGAATTACTTGATGAGCTCCAGAGTTTTATTTGCAGGCAGCTTGGGTTGTCATTTAGCAGGAAAGTGCTTTGAACTCCTTTCCTTCCCCGTCTCTAGGTTACTGTTTTCTATTTCTGTGTGTTTTCAGTCCCTGCAGCCCTGCAAATACTGCTGGTAAAATTGTTGACCCTGGGAACAAAATTAATGGAAGAGAGGTTGGGTGTGGGCGGGTCAGGAACATGCAGCCATACACGAGGTGCCTGCAGCGCACCAGGAGTTGCCCTGAGTAGGACACGGGCACAGCCGCTTCCATGGGAAATCGTGTACAGAACCCACGGATTGACGTGGGAACACCCATGGGAAATTCTGCCTCTGAATGCTTCGTTGCTGCATGCTTGGGGCAGGAATGGCCACCAGGAGAGCAGCAGGTCCTCTTGGAGCCATCCTCCCTGCTGGTCCGTGCTGGCACCTACAGTTAGCTGGACAGCTGGTTGTCTTTCATCTCTGGACTTTGCAAGTTCTCCACAGGTGATAGAAAATGAGCTATAAACTGTAAGCACAAAGGCCAGTGAAAAACAAAATAGATTTAAAACAGCATCCTGCCAGATGCTTTGCTTTTTGCTGTGTAGCTAGAGGGAGAAGGAATAAACAGCTCAGAAAAATAAAGCAAGACTTGGGGTGTGAGCAGGACGGGGCTGCACGCCTCCGCTGCGTAGCTAATCCCAGCAGTTGTTTGAGGCTCTGCTGCTGCCCGGGATGTTTCTGGATTGATGTGGAGGCAACCCCAGCCTCGCCCTCTGCCTGAGTGGTATCAGGGCATCTCAAGATATGGCCAGGAAGAAAAGGGGAGAGAGAAAAATTAATCTGTGGCCACTGGACTTGGCTTTATGAAAAGGAAATTAAGTGAAGGCAGGAGACTCATAAGTTCACCTGCGTCTGTCTTGTCGAGCAGGCAAAGCTGACACGATGATGCAGTCATTGCAGGCTCCTGTGTAAATACAGGTTCTTTCCCCGCCCCTCCATGTCTCATTTACTTAATAGCCTGTAATTGCTCTGGAGGAGCAGTCACTGTTTATCAAGTAAGAGCCTCTTGGTCATGTCAGGCAGCTCTAGTGTTCATGGTCCATAGGAGCTTTTTGGTATCAGGGTACGCGCCTCTGCAGAGCGCAGCAGCAAGGAGGGCTCAGTGAGCCCCTCGCACAGGGGTCTCTTGGCTGATGCTTTCAGTCCCCCAAGCTCTGCGCTGTGACGGGGACCTTTTAGGAGGAAGGCATTTTCCATGGTGCTGGGGCTGGCTGCGCATTGCTAGAGATGGCTTTGAGCTGGTCTTGGTCCCTCTGCTGCCTCGCTTCTCCTCCTCATTGCCTGGCTCCTGCTCTTTTGAATGGCAAACTGGGTCGGTGGCTGTTTGTTGTCCTGGGACTGTCAATTTTATTGCAAGGAAATGGGAAGCATTTTCAGGCATCGGCTAGCAGTGCAGAGAGTCTTTGAGCAGAAGTTCGTGCCACTAAGCATGCTTTTGAAAGATGTGTCCTGACGCTTAGAGAATCAATTAACCTTGAAAAGATTTGGTGGCTTGGATCAGAAGAACACTGGCTTTGAGGGCTTCTTCTCCTGCTACTAAAACAAGCCACCTCTAGCGTGAAGCATGGATACTTTCTAACACCAAAAGGTGAAGTGAGTACAAAAAAAACCCAAACAACCCCAAAAAAACCCACACAGCAAAACTCCAGAAGAAATGCAAGAAAGAGCATCTGTGTGCCTAACACCAGAAGCCCATCTGAAAAACAGTCATTTGCTGAATATAGCTCTATGCTTTTGTTTTAAATGTCCTGGCTCTGTTCTCCGCTCTCCCCTACCCCTCCATCTGGAAGCGCTCCAGCATTATTCGTGCTTGGGAAGGCAGCGCTGGCTCCCTGTCCTGAGCTGCCCAAGCTCCAGCCAGCACCTGCAGGGAGCTGTGCGACAGGTTGCTGCCTGCTTGCTTTTTGCAGCCTTCCGCAGGGAGAGCGGAGCAGTCTGTAGAGCAGTGCGTGCCGTGGGGACGCGCATCCTCACCTGCTCCGCTTGCACGGGTCAGTGCCACGCTGCAGGGCTAAAGCTCGCTGCTCCGCTGGGAGCTGCCAGGGTGCGGGCTCTGCTGTGCAATGTTCAGGGTAGTTCACGCTTCATACGTGGAGTATCATTGCTTCTCTGCTGGTTTTACAGATCTCTCTGCTAGAGCTGAATTAAGCAGGTTCACCGGTGCTGTGGGGAGAAGTGTCACTAGCTTCCTGACCAGAAGTTTCTAACCGCCAGGAACATCCTTCCCAGTTTTGTGGTGGGCTTGAGGGAGTGAATTTTGCTTTCAGTTCGCAGCGATGGAAAACACAGTGAAATTAAATGCAGACAGTACTTTTTTTTCGCACCTCTCCTCTCTTTCCCTTCTGATTCTGGCAACAGGCTTCAGCCAAGTGTATACCCGGGTTTGGAGACATCTGGGTTGTCTGTAGGATGTAGCCATTTCCAGGAGAAATACCACTCTGTCTTTCCCTTCTCACATAATCTCTCCCCAGGTAGTAAATCTGAACGTATTTGGTTAAAAGCTGAGAGTCTGGAAATGTAAAAATATTAGAATTGCTTTTTGTACTTTTCTAGCCACGGTATCAATGCCTGGGTGGTGAGACCGAGTGGATTTCTTGTTGCACACAAGGGTCTCGCAGAGCAGCAGGGTCTGGTAGCTGCAGTTGCGGTACAGGGTTCTGCTCCTGGCCGTTGTTTTTTTTCTTTTTCTTTCTTCTTTTTGTAAGCCTGAGCACGACACACACATACTTTAGATTGCAGTCTCAGCTAGCTAATCTGCTTTCTGACCTATAGAAGAAAATAGCCAGTAATTTTGTTTACTTCGTGCAATTCAACTGCGCAAGCGCTTCCTTAGAAGAGCCAGGTTAGGCGATTAGCAGAGGAGGTTTGTTTTGTTTTGTTTTCCCTGTCACATTGTCTTTTTAATTTGGTAGGACTGGATTTCTTGGTTTTGCTATTTGTAGGAGGCCTGAACCCCGTTACTGCATTAAATCTGTAAAACTGCAAAATCCCTCAGCCTGAAGCAGAGGTGTTGTGAGGGAGCAAAAAGTCAATGCTACGTGCTGTATCACCAGCACAGGGAGACGGGAACGGGCCAGTCCCAGCAACGTGAGCCAGCCAGCCCTCCCTCAGCACGGATCTGGATGGGATGGACTGTAAGGCAGTGTTCGCTGAACCGGGTTCCTTCTCCCCATGTTGCTCCTCACAGTCAATCTGACCCTGCCTTGCGCTGCATTTCCATGAAAGCAGAAGGGTGCTGAGCATCTTGCAGATGACAAAACCTCTCGTTTAGGCTGGGATTATTCAACTAATCTCATGATTATGGTGATAATCCCTTTTGCAATGGTGCCCCTCTCCGAGGAGCTCTTCCCTCAGGGACTTCCAAGTCCCAAATCACGTTTTCTCCTAGTGCCGAAGTGCTCTGTATTAAATTAAGGCGCTCTCAAGGACCAGAGGTGTGCAAGTCCGCCGATATTGAAAGCTTTGGAGTCTCTGGTGTATCGCCTCTTGCCTTATTGACCCTCTTCGGGCTTGCGGTAGGGATGAAGACTGAGCGGCTCTCCTGTGGGAGAGGAGATGGCTTTTCAAGCTCGAGCCCGTGTCCCTGCAGCAGAGAGAGCTGGAGCTGACCCACCAGCCGCGGGCAGCGTCGCAGCCTGCTCAGCGATGCCCGGGGACTGCCAGCTTGCTGGCTTCAGAGGTTCGATGCTTTCGGACGGGATTTTGCCGCTGCCTCTGAGGGCAGGCGGGGAGGCAGTGAAAGCGGCACTGCTCTCCAAGCTGTAATCCCTTCCCACTCCTGCTGCCAGGTACTTGGCGGCAAATAAATATTTTGCTCACAACTCATTGGAGGTGGCATCTAACCAGATGTGCTCTCACTTGGTACGGCAGGAGATTTATTTGGTTGTCCATTTATAGCTTATTATTTTCTTCTGTCTCCCCCCCATCCCCCCCAACTTAATAGCAGTTTGCTATCCACCAGGGTATACATTTTCTTCTGATTAAGTGCCATTTAGCCGTTGGCTGCGTGCTCATTTTACTTTTATAGACACATTTACAGCAGCACAGACAGAGGCACAAGCGCCTAGGAGCAAGGGTAAGGAGAATGGAGAGTCGCAACAGCTCAATTAGATTGGATTTTAATAAAGTTTCCAGCTAAGCTGCATCGCAACTGTTCCTCGCAGTGGAGGTGCTGGCGTTGCACAACTTCTCCCCTGGTGGGACAGCCAGCGGGACCTGCGCTGGGGCCGGCTGGAGGCTTCGCACGAGATCCTTGACCATCAGGGGCATTGAGCTCTGCACAGCTTGGAGCTAGTCTCTCCAGGGTGAAGAGCGGTTTCCCAGCTTTCGGCAGCTGCTAATTAGCTGCAGATGATAAGATAATTTATAAAAATTAGGAGCGATTTTCTTCATTGTGCTAATGTCGCTTGGCAATAAAGCCAGCCTTTTAAAAGGGTGACTTTTCTCCAATGTAGGGATCAGGGCTAAAAATATATACGTGCGTATGTCAGTAGAGTGAGAGCGTGTGCTGCTTAACCACACCGAAGAGGTGTTTCTTAAGTTCATTTGAACCATAAGAATGAATTCAAATTGAAATGCAAATTTCAGTGTCGCTTAGAGCACTGTTTGGAAAAAATGTTTGATGGTGTCACCTTGGTGGCAGGGCAATAGAAAAATCCTCTCCAGCATGCTGTGGAAGGAGGCTCTAACGTGGAGCAGACAGCTTGCATTACAAGGGGGTTTTGGCAGTGAATCAGCAAAACGAAGGTCGCTTCTCTCCCCTTTCCCCAGGAGCGACAGTGACTCATTGCCAGTTCCTAACATCATGCGGGAGTGGCAACTCCAGGGAGCAGGGGGAGAGTTACAAAAGGAGCGTTTTGTCTCTCGTGAAGAATGCCCTGGGGGAGACAAGATGTGTCAGCGAGGGAAGGTGTGGAAGCAGAGTGGCAGGGGAAGGCGCAGCATGGCCGTGGAGCTGCGATGCGACGCAATGGTGGGGCTTGTTCCGCATGGAGGTGGGGTTAAGACATGGTGGTGGGATTTATTCTCTGTGCCACATCGGTGTTTGAAGGGGAGCCCCTGTGCATTGCTGCTGGATGTCCGCGCTTCTCATGCACCTGGGGCATTGTTTGCCCCTTTAGCTGGTCTGCGTCAGCTGAGCCCTTCAGCACGAGCATGCATTTCTGGCTGGTCTAGCGGGAACTGAGAAACAGGGGTGTTGCTGTTGCCGTTGTTTGAAAAAAGACATTCATTAGGCTGAAGAATGAATTTTCTGCAAACCCAGACGGCCTCCAGTGCTCCATCAGGTTTCTAATGATTTTGTCACAGTGTTAATCCCTCAGGTGAGTGGCAGTATTTTGATATCAGCAAACAAATTACCTTTCCGCATAGATAACCCAATATGGACTCAAGCATGAGAGCAGAAAACAATTCATCAGCTTCTAATGGGGCCGGCAGATTTCAGGCAGGTCTGGGTTGAGCTGCGGCTGGAAAGCAGCCTGTGCCTGGAGCAGCCCCTGCGAGCCCTGGTCTGCACGGGACAGCTGTACAGGGGCACGCCAGCAGCCGGGTCTGCCGCACGGTGATGCCCAGGATTTCCAGCTGGGATGGAGCGCCCTCAGTGCCCCTTGCTGTGCAGCATTACTTGTGGTGAGAGGCAATGTCTGCATTGGAGAGTTTACAGGAAGGTGAATCATGAGCAGAATGGGGAAGGTGGAGAGGATTAGGTGCTCAGTGTCTCTCCTGGTAGGAGAACCAGAGGGTGCTGAACGAGGCCGATAGGAGCCAAGTTCAGAACAAACAGCAGGATGTCGGTTTTCCGCAACAGGCAATTGATATGTTGAGCTCAAAGGATGTTGTGAGTACAGAAAGTTTTCATAGATTTAAGGGGAAACTGGGCAAGCACAGGGAAGAGAAAAGCACTTAAAGGGTTATTAAATATATAAACAACATCACTTTCAGAAGTTTCCTAACCTGAGAGTAGCTGAAGGCTGGGAGGCTATTAGTAGGAATTATTGGATAGACTTTTGGTTTGACAGTAACATTTGTTCTTACGATCTAGATATGAAGCAGAGGCACAGAGAAAATGAAAGGAATTGCCTGTAGCAAGCTCTCAAATTAGCACCTACATCTCCCATGTCCCATTTTAGTGTACTGTCCATCAAGACTGAAAGGTGTGGAAATCCGGCTAGGCTGTTAGCAACGCGCAGTGGAAACCTGTGGCAGCACTGCATGCCGGTGCAAAGAGCCAAGCACCAGGTGTCAGGGGATGGGGGTAAGTGTGGGTGCTGTAAGTGGAAGCGGGGGGGGGGACGGGACGGGACAGTTTGCTGTGTGCAGATGATGGTATCTGTGTGCTGAGCCATTGCTGCTCCAAGCAGCTGATGGTAATTGCTTGGGAGCCTTCAGTATGCATGCATACATATGACAGAAAACAGCACTATGTAAGCATGAAATTGCCTTCCAAGCCAGAGAGGGGATGCTGGAGGGCAAGTGTGTGTGAATGGAGTAGGGCCCTGAGAGTGCATCAGTGTGGCAAAGACCAGGACACGCAGCTGTGTGTGCAGGGTAGCGGTGAGCTGGAGCTGGGTGTCCATGTGCGAAATAAATTGCAGTAGAGCAGGTGGGCGCAGGGGGGACGCGCAGGAGGAGCGGCACTGGCAGCAGCTGCTCGCTTGCTGGAGCCACTGCGGTGTGCCGACAAAACCAGGGTGCCTGTTTGCTGTAGTGGTAGCAGGAATTGCCAGGGACCGTGCTGCTGAGGTATGTCTTGGCGCAAGCAGGGCCCAGCACCCCTTGGGGTCTGATGGTTGGGGTGACACAGAGAGGCCATATACCACCAAGGCTCTGCTATCATCGGCCACGGAGCCACGGCAAATTCTCTGGGCCACATGGGCTCTTGCAAACTGATCCACGAAGCCTTTTGGAGCAGGTATTTGCACAAGCCTAGCGCTGGAAACTGCTGCTTGAAACTGTTGCCTGGTTTTGTGGAAGCTGAATTAGTTTAAACCTGTTCGTTTTTTTCTTATGTGAAACAAAACACCCTTCTCCCATTTTGGTAGCTGCATGTTCATTTCTTCTTTTTGATGCCGTCCTTAAATATCTCCTTCATCTCTTAAGCGATTCTCTCTTGCACTTTATGGTGGACTTATCTTGCTCTCCCAATCTCTCCTACCCACTCCATGCATCAGTTTTAGTTGCCACTTTTCTAGGAAAAGCATGTTATGTTCCTTCATCCTCTATGTAGATGCTGATAGATAATTCTTTCCAGCATTTTATTAGCCTCCCTTGGTTCTCTTCTAATTTAAACGTCTTTGGTTTTATAGTTTTGGGTGCCTTGCTTTATCTCTCTGTATGCAACATAGAGCTGTGAGCGCAACCTCATTGAGACTCCATTAGGAGGACTTATATCCTGGTCTGATCTTATCCATGATGTGCCTTTGAATCTTTCCTTACCGCAAGTCCTCTTCTAATTCAGTCTCTCATACATCTTCAGTCTCGTTTTTCAAGCCAGAAGTGTTCTAATGGCGTTGCCTAACACTGCATGGCCTTAGGTTGTGGTCTTGTCCAACAAGATGTGCGGTGGGAGGTCAGCTGGAGTGGGACATGGGCAGGAGACCACCACAGCAGAGCTGCAGTACTGGGCAAGGTCATTCAGCGTGGTCTGTGAAGACACTGCTTGAGCGAATGCGTGGTGTACTGGGGAGCTGCTGTTCTCTGGTTGTGGATGCTTCACATGCATCCTTATGCCAAAGGTCCAGGAGATAGGACTTTGTGATAGGCACACACAGGATCTTTGCTAGCTAATGCTGAGAGGCACGTGCTCCTTTCTTCTCTGGAGTGTTTTTGGTGCCTTACAACTTGTGTGGACCCAGATGCCTGATAGCTGCTGGAGACAGTATGAAGCCTTGTCTCTTGTAGTGCAAAGGAACGATATGAGTCATAGTTGCTAACCTAAACATCGATGGCAAAGCCTTGGAATATTAGCCAGAATGCCCAGGCTTGCCATCAAAAGGACTTTGTTGTAATTTTCCAACCACAAAGACTTCATCAGTTCCTACCCTAAGCATGTAGCTCTGCGATGTGTTAGTAACCAGCTTGTGCAATAATAGATGGAGTCATCCCCCTTTATATATAACGAGCTGAGGACGATCATATCACCTGTCTGCTGGCTAATGCGGCTCTTTCTCAGGATGCATTCATCTTGCTGCATGTACCAATCTGTTTGCTGCTGTGATGCTTTGTATAAGGTAAGACTGCTCCGCTGGAGCTCATCGCAATGCAGTGACAAGGGTCCATTTTTGCAGCACAGTTCGGGTGCTGGAGCCTTCATTGCTGTGCAGAGAAAGTGCAGACTGAGTTTGGGCCAGAGGGGTTGGAGGTTATTTTCTGTATCACTGTACATGGTGAATCGTGGCAGCACTGCTCACCAGCCCTCTAGCTGAGCATTGTGTTGGGTGGTCACTGAAGTCAGAGATGGGAGCTTTTCTCCCCAGCACAGTCTCCTTTGAAAGCCTCTTTCAGTGGGCTTGTTACCTAAACAGAGAAGCTGTTGGGGATGCCTGGTCTAGGAGAGGTTGGTAGATAGCAGGGAGGGGTGTGTATCTGAAGCACAAAGAGGCTAGAACCTGGCACAAGTCCGTTCCTAGCTTTCCAATTTGACAACCGAGCAGGAATGCGGCAGACTTTGTTCATCACTCCTGCAAAAAACCCTGGATAGCGTCTGTCTCTGGCCTCGTTGAAGCGAGGTGGATCGGAGTGACTGCTATGTGTTGAATGGAACAAAAGGCAAGGCAGGGGGAAGCAGCTGGTGCTTGCGTAGGTCCACCTTGCCAGAGAAGGATTTTGCTTGGGGCTGCTGCGAGGAGGCACGTCCGTGTGATGCGGAGAGGGAGCTCCGATGTGGGCGGGTTAGGAAACCTGCGGCAAGGGAAGCGTGTGGATCCGAGAGTGTGTGCAACCGGCGTTGTGACGGCAGCGCGGAACGGGTCAGGCTGCTGTCTGCGGGTGTCAGCTGTGGCTGGACAAAGCCGAGGAAGGAACGGGGAAGCTGAGAGATAACGAGGAGGGAACCAGGCCATCTCTCATTAGCAAGTGGTGCTTCCTTTTGAAAAGGGAAGAACAAAACATCTCAGTCCCCTTGCCCTTCAGGTCAATAAAATGAACACTTACTAATGGCTGAATCAGAGACTCAACAAGTTCATTACACATGTAAAATCAATCACCATTATCTAGCTCTCTTTCTATTGATCCGTGCCGCAGTGTGTCAACATGTTCTGGCAGATGGCTCTGAGCAGGCAGTGGTCTGCCTAATGCGGCCACGTGCCGTTCTGCTGAGGCCCATCAGAAGACAGGCTGGACAGGCTGGGCTCTCCCCGCCGGTCAGACCTACCCTGGGTCTTCCCTCCGGGCCCCCCGAGGCGACTCCCCACAGCAGCACTGGTGAGCTGCTGGCGGGAGGTGTGCTGGAGCAGAGAGGCCACCAGCTAAGCAGAAGGGTCAGCCCGCCACGTGGAGGGCCGCGCAGCCTTGCGAGAAGGGCTACTGATGCGAATTTGCAGCTTCCGGACTGCTGCTGGGAGCCTTGGATGTAAATGACAATGCAGCTAATAAGGTCTAATTGGCTATTAAAGGGGGAAGCGGCCCCAGAGATGCTAAGGGCCAATTAACCCAGGGAGCCAGGAGCGTGACTCTGTATTGCTGTGCAGTGATGTGTGCATGAGCCTTTCATAAATGGATATAGAAAAGGAGCAGTGGAGGTCCTTGCCAAAATCCTTTTGAAATAGCTGGGGTTATTTCAGGCGCACAGCAAGTTAAGTGTTGACTTGCGTTTGTAGCAGACTGGAGGCTGGATTAGTGGGCGACTGGTGCGGGCACACCCCGCGCAGATCTTACAGAAACCCCATGGGGATCAAAGGGGCCCTGGAGAGATGAAACATCTCAGGTGGCTCTTTTTTTTTTAGTATCTGCTTAGCTCTGAGGAACTAAAAGCTGTATCAGGTGGGGTGGATCATGGGGAAGCCGTACTGCTGCGTGCTGGCGTGTGCTCCCGGTGCAGGCGGGCGGTGGGAGGATGCGGCGGGCGGCGGCGGAGGCTGGCGCTCAGTCGGACCGGGTGCGTGGTGAGCAGCAGTGCAGCAGCCCCAAGGCGCAGCCGTGGAGCAGCCGGAGGATCGGATCGTCATGCAGCTGGGGACCAGCAGGGAGGCAGGTTGCTCTGACAGGAGACGGGCCTTGGAAAGCTGAGATCATTTCTTGAGCAACTCAGTCCAAAGCCTGTTGATGTCAACAGGGGACTGTGGGCGGCTCAATCAATCATTCTGCCTCAAAACCTCTTCTGAGATCAGGGCCGTGGGGAGCCAGTGTTTTGACAAAGACTTGTCACTAATTTGAATAAACAAATTGTCTAGAATGGCTTTGTCTTCTAATTGATGCCAGTGCCACCTTAGTAAAGGAAAATGGAGATATTTCATGTTGCTAAGCAAGCTACCTGTTTTCGTGGTCTATTTTGCTGCTAGGAGTGTGCAGACAAAAAATGGGATAGGGTGGATTTGACTAGGAATTGGGACCCGGGGGTCTCTGCGTCGTGCGGGACATGTGGCATACGTCGGACTCTATTGTTTTCTGAATCTTTGTTGCATGAGGCCAGCTTTGTGCGTTGCTGTTGTGATGGTGATCTTTCTCTTGTTCCTCTTCCTCCCGTTGATTTTGTTATTTCTGATTTCTTCATTTTTGCTGCTCTGAACTTTAGCCATTCTGTATTCCAGTGAGTCCAGTCGAAGTAGGAGATGAGTTTGACCGTAGGGCTCAGCTCATGGACTAGGGGGAGCGGCAGGGTTGATACTGTTTGTCTTCTGGTTGGCCTTTTGCAGAGTAAAGAGAAAGGGACCGTGATTGTAGGCTCTGCCCTCCAGGAGCACACCCAAGGTTTGACCTCTTCTGGTGCAAAAAATAAGACTGATGTGCTGCTAATGGCACTTCTCACTGTAGTTTTCCATGAAAACCAGAGCTCAGCAGAAGGGGAGAGCTGTTGTCGTTTTCTGGTGATCCCCAAGGACGTTTCTCTCTTGCTGTGTTTGGGAAGCAGATGGAAAGAAGATCTAGTGCTGACCTCAGCAGTGTGGACAAAACTGATTAGCTTCTGTAAACCTGTCTAACCATCTTTTAGTCTGTCTGGGTCATGAGACTCTTGTGATCGTCTCTGATTAATGCACGTGCTGATTTGGGAGTGAACTGGCCTGAGCTGGAGCTCCCGTTGGCGAGAGCCAGGCAGTGTGCTGGGTGCTGAGACCCGCTGCAGCTCCCCAAGGACAGGGACCAGCCCTACGGGGTGGGGGTCTGCTAAGCCCCTGCCACCACCCTTGGCCCTTGGGGAGGGGGAGAAGGGATTTGGAGGCTGCTTTCTATCCTGACTCAGGTACAAAGGGGACAAAAATTTCTTTTAGCCACATAGCCTAAAGCGCTTTGCTGAAATAATTTCTGTTACCTTTTATCTGCCTCAAAGGAACACTTAAAAAATCATCCTGCCCATAGTGGGTAACCTGATGAGTCTAATTTGGTGGTATGAAAACACAACCACTTGGAGCTTTCCGATCCATGTTCTGGCTAATTAGACACACTTCCCCTGCTAGCTTTTGCCTGCTGTGCAGTGTTGCGTGTGTTCAAACACCCTATCAAGAGCAGGAGGTGTCTATGTGTGTTTTGGCTAATGTTTGTGGAGGTAGGAGTTGATATTATTAATTGTCAACCCAACAGCAAATAGGATGTACCGTCTCCAGCTGTGAAGGCAGCACGTACCTTGCTGGTCGCCCAGTCTCTGACAGCCCACAAACAACCGTGCGCGGCGGTAACATCATAGTCTGCTTTTCTCTTTTGGCTCACGGTTTTATTTAATTGGGTAACCTGTGTTTGCAGGCAACGTTGGAGAGGTTTCGAGGGGAGGAAGGTTGATGTTCTCCAAGGGGAGCAGGGGCTGAGAGTCGCTCGCTGTGCGTGGCAGGAGGCTGCGGTGGCAGAGGGAGGATGTGAGGGTGGCAGGACTCCAGGGCTCGTGCCGGGGCAGCAAGCACACAGCAGCTCTGGGTCGCTGCCACTTCCAATCAGTAGACGAGAGGGGATGATGGCATCCCATCGTGGGGAGATGAGGCTGTGCACTTGAGGGGACTGCTCTGGAAGGGTGGCCGTAACTGTGCAGCCGTTGCCTCTAACCCTCCCAGCATTTGGATTTACAGCTGTCAGGGTGTGTTGTGTGTGGCATAGGGATGAAATTGACTGAACAGTTTGTGTGCGTCTGGATGCAGCAAGGGCTGAACGAGAGCTGGCCCTGCGCTGGGTGCAGCTTGCAGGTCTGGGTGACCAAGTAACGCTTCCATGCCTAGGGCCGACACTGTGGTGCCTTTCCACCAGCACTGAATTGCTTTTGAAAATAGACTTTGTTAGAGGCTTGCTTGTAGAGAAAGTTGGAGCAATTTTTCTTAGGAGATGGCAAAGCTACTGGTTTCCCTCCAGGATGGGAAATGTTCTCTGTGGTTCAATGCTAGAGGGATAAGACAGGACCTCAGAGCGCAGAGGAAAGTTTACTCTCCCACCGACAGATTGTTTTGTGTCCATTTCTGGATGCCACCGACGTGTGCCCTGCTTGCACACACCCCTTCTAGCACAAACATCAGCTGTGGGGAAAAGGCACAGAAATTCAACAGGGTCTGGCTGGTGTTTTCGCCTAGGCAGAAAATAAATTGACTGCTGCTGCTGTTCTCTTTTCTAAATTGGCAGTACCTGGAATAGGGCCAACTTTCTTTTCCTTTCTGTGGGAGACACCTATTACTTCTCCAGGGAAATCTCCAGGAGGACCTGGGGAGCAAGATTGGCTTGTTGTTGTAGTAAGCAGTGGGATGTTGCAAAGGTTAATTGCATCCAGCTGATGCGCTACTGAAAACCGTCATTTTGGAGTGAAAAATGACTGCAAAGCTGAATCCCTGGTGTTGCAATGGCCTCTGCCCTGGATGCGCACGTGTTCCTGCCTCTCCCTCTCTGTTGGGGTAAGCGGGCACATCATTTAGGTGCCTGGGCAGCCGTTTACAAGAGTCTCATACACGTTCATACCCAAGGTCTCCTACAGGTAAGCATTCATACACTGATGAGCCTAAGAATATTATTGCTTGTGCCTCTAATAGCCAAGCACATGGTGCAAATTTTTGCTTAAACGAAATCTGATGCGTTCAAAGGCTGCACAAATCTCTTAAAGAAAATGAGATCTTTGCAGGAAGCCTAAAACCAAACAGAAGGCTCTTTATTGACCATCAGATGCTGTTTTCGAAAGGATACTGCAGGTGGCTGTTTCTGTGTAGTAGAACATGTAGGGTTGATCTGTATGTGTTTTTTCAGACAGTTAAGAAACCAATAAAGTTAAATTGGTAGAACTGTCTAATGTGATTACAGCAAGATGGGGATAAATGTGGTTTCATTAGATCTTGTTTTGAAGTAGGAGACTGTCATTTTCTGATGGAAAACTGAGATGACAGGGAGTATTGGTATTTGAAGTGCCTTTTTTAAGAATGACCTGCTCTGTCTTTTTGACATCAAACATATGTATGCAGAATGAGAGGACTGGTTTATTTTCCTTCTAGTGCAGCAAAAAATGGAAAGCTCCATTTTTAGTCTTAAGTTTTCTATCACAGAATTTCATGAGGGAGTTAAAAAAAACCCAACCTTGGATAAAAATGCTTGAATGTGTTGTTTATAGCGGGGCTTGCGTGCAAAACCTGGACTTGAGCTGAGACAAGTTATGTGCAGGCATCTCCCATGTAGTGGGTCCTGTGACCCCAGGCATAGCCTGCAAATCCCAGCTGCGAGGGACAAGCCATATAGTGCTGTGCTGGGCTGTGAGGTGCTCGAGGAGGAGTCGTCCACTGGTGAAGGTGGCTTCTGGCTACAGGCTCACGCATTCAGGGTGTCCCAAGTCACATGCTGTTCATAGTAGGTTTTAATTTTGATGGAAGCTCCTGAGTTGGTGGCATGTGCAGAACAAGCCACATGCTTAGATCTGATGTTCCTATCTTTGAGGTTTCAGCTTTTGGGGACGAGGGGCTGTGTCTTGGGATAACTCCAGTCCCTGACCAATCTGAGTTGTAAAGATGGTTTCCTCAAGTGCAGATGGTCTGCTTGCCATCGGCATTTGAGAAGAGATCCAGAACTTGCCCCTTTGGGTGCCACATATACCTGCCTTGTCTCTTCTAGGGAGAGGTCTCAAAGCTGGCGCTCAGCTCCAGTCTGGTTTCTCCTGGATCTAATCTCACTGTTGGTTATGAAACAATTTGCAGAGACTTCCCACTGTCCCTGCGATGTTGATTAAAAGATTTACAGCCTTAAAAATTCCTTTGCGCTGTTTTGCTTTGCGAGAAGCTAAAAAGTAGATTGGTGTTTATGCTGTTAATCCCTGGTGTCTCCAGGAGACCGGCACTGGCTGGAGCCACGCACAGATTGATTTTTCCTGGTGGTCGGGAAGAGAGAGAAATGCGATGTCTGATGCCCCTTGGCCAGGAGATGAAATCTGGGAGGCTGTGGATAGAAAAGCACCAAGGAGGATGGGAGAGAAAAGGGATCGCCCAGATCCCATTATAGCAAAGATGATATGCCATCAAATGAGTAATGCTGATGGAAAATGTAGCAAATGACTAATGTTGCAGCCAGAGTAATTGTTTGAAGGACTGGCATTTCTAGTATGAAAAGATTTAGAGTGAGCTTTCAGTAAATAAACGAGGAATTGGCCCTGAAGTTCAGGGCCAAGATTTGGCAGCTGAGATTGAAAAAGGGGCGTGTGTGGTGTTCTATGTACTTTAAGGAAAGAAAATAATTTTTCTAACTGCGTTTGTCCTAATTGAATACCAACAAGAAGGGCCGGACCAAAAATCTGTATTCCACAGAACAAACAGGACAAGTGTCACCTCACCTGGGCTGCTGTTGGCGACCAGCCCTGGGCATCGAACTGTGCCCTGCAGAGCTGAAGGGGACCTTCTGCATCCCTGCCCGTGTGATCCCGTATTATAATCTCAGTCTCCCCTTTTGTGTTGTTACAAACACTAACTAATTAACTCCTTGGGCAATCTCTGGTGTAACTGCTGGGACGAGGCTGCTTATGCAAGATTTTTCTGGAGTTCGCTGTGTGCGTGGTGGCAGCAGCGGCAGCTTTTCTGATGCTTCCCTGCAAGCTGGGATTAGTCCATTTCCTTCACGGATGTTGGGTAGTCAGGGCAAGGTAGAAATCCCTTTGTGATGGGCTAGCTTTATTGTAGTCTGTAACTGGGATTTGAGGCTGTCTGAAAGAACATGTTTGTGTAAACTAATGATCCCATTTTCTTCCTCCCTTTATCCATCTCATGATCTTTTTGCTCTCTTCTTCAGCAGTATGTTTTCCACTGGGTTAAATCAAAGTACAAAGCTCTGGTTATCTGAGTGAGTTAGTGACCCTCAAGATACATAAGACCAGGGCAAATGGGATGCCATCAAAGGTCGGCTTTTGACCCTTGTTAAGGGTTTTACCCATTACGTCTGCTGATGGGTGCAGGAGCGGGGGTTAGTTAATGGGAGCAGAGCTAAGGCAAGCCATGTTCTAATAAGATGCCATTTTCGGCTTTTATAGAGGTCTGTGGAGCTGCTTGTGGCTTCCAGGGTGTGGCAGGGGTCAGCCTTTTCTTCCTCATTTCTCCCCAGACTCCTCTGGTCAGGTTGAATGTTGAGGACACAGGTCTGGAGGTGAACTGTCAGGTTCAGGTCCCAGCTGTGCCTCAGGCTTGTGTTGGGACCAGGCTGGGGCTGGGGCTGTCTCCTCCCTGCCGTGCAGAGATCAGCGCCACTGGGGGCCTGGTACCAAGAGCTCAGGGTTGGGGGGGGTACCTTGGGTGTGCAGGAGTGGCAGGGCAGGAGGGGAAGCAGATGATGGTTTCCATTCAGGGCGCACTTTCTTTGCAGCCTTTGTCCCTTCCCGCCCGCAGTGGGAAGGGCAGTGTTTGCAGTGCAGAGGGGCTGGCAGGGCACCCATCCCGTTGGCAGTGCAGAGGGGCTGGCAGGGCACCCGTCCCGTTTGCATTGCAGAGGGGCTGGCAGGGCGCCCGTCCCATTTGCAGTGCAGAGGGGCTGGCAGGGCGCCCATCCCGTTTGCAGTGCAGAGGGGCTGGCAGGGCACCCATCCCGTTGGCAGTGCAGAGGGGCTGGCAGGGCACCCATCCCGTTTGCATTGCAGAGGGGCTGGCAGGGCACCCGTCCCGTTGGCAG